>UZAF01018130.1:0-24619 GCA_900617895.1 Haemonchus placei | reverse complement strand
ACATTTGAATGTGTGGATTGCAAAACAGTTTACGACTGCCGCACCATTAAAAGGTAGGCTACTGTCGAGGTGCGAAGAAACTCCCTAGGTAATTACTGCAAGAGCCGCACAGGTCGCGGGACCATACCCCGTCCTGGCTAGCTGGGCTGGAGAGCCAATAGGGTGGCCGAGAGAATAGGAAGGGTAGAAAAGCGGTGCTAAAGGTGCAAAGTCGAAGTGAACTTTGTGGATCGATTTTCATATGACTGAGTAGCTTTTTAAAATGGATTCCAACTATGTAGGTTTCAGGATGCTTACTTCAAATGCAAAAATCAAAATTTCGTCTACTGTGCTTTGGGGCGATGTCGGGAGCCTATATATAGTCCTAGGGTTTAGATAATTCACGATTTTTTACAGTCAGTGATCATTCCCAAAAAGTTTAGTATGAATAATTCCGAACCAGTGCGTAGCTCCTCCCTAATCATCGGAAATTTCACTCAAAAAGCTAGAAAACCTATGCTCCTTGTAAAAACATGGCGCGTGCTTGATTTCAAACGATCATATAACCTTTTCTCTTTAACCCAACGCACTAAGTTTCAAGTTATTTGAAGTAATTTTTTTGGAGAATAGGCACACCATTTTCTGAGAATAGAAATCAATTCACGTTGGCTATGTTTCCTTTTTAAAAAGCCTCTATCATTTGAATTTGGTCCATAGTCAGACTGATCCATTTAGGAGAAAACTGGTATCGAAGTGATCAGGACGATCTGAGAAATGTCATGGTCTTATTTTCACCTAATGCCGGGTAATATTAGCTACTCCACGTTTCACAGACTACTTTTAATAGAGAGAATGTCCTCTGGTTATAATTATAGCAGGCGTCGCTGCTAATGACGTACCCTCAGAAACTTTGATGGATGGGGACTTCAAAATCGAACTTTCAAAAATTTTAGATAAACTTTGTCATAGAGCTCGAGGAGTTGAGTCCAACCATATATCACACTACATAGAAAAATTGTATATCAACCTAGTTACAGAGAAAAAACGAAAAAAAACGCGAAAACGCGTTTTTTTCGTGTTTTTCTGAACATTTAGGGTGGGTATTGTACTTAGTTGGCGCGAAGACCCCAGGTGACGGTAGGGGAATAAACCGCAGACCAATTGCCACCGGTGATCGCCTAGAGATTGGATTTATTCAGAAAATTAAGTTACTGTTTCTGCTGCGTCTGCCCACTCGCAGCCGTATCCATACCTGCGTGTGTTGGAAGTTCAAAGATGCAGTTGATTTCCTGTACATCGGCTCAGCTAAAAGCTTGCACTGAAATGAGTGAAAAGCACTTGAAAACCTGTTCGATGACGCTTCTAACAAATTAGCCCTTCGCTCGCTTCAAGACAGCCTGCCTAGCTCCTCATCCAATTTCAGTCCCATCCAGCCCTCAAGTGAAAGCCCAGCAAGCTACTCGTGTCTATATGCCCAGAACAGTTATATGTATAGCCCTTATTCTCATTTTTTTTGAGGTCTCCCCCAATAGCGTTGAGAGCGACCGCTCGTTGACGACTGCTGATATCTCAGGTACACAACAAAATGTCCAAAACCAGATGGATGATCTTGAGATGATGATTTGTTTAATACTTTCAAAGTACCAACGCTTGCATCGGAACTCGTATAGGAAGCCTGATGACGCAAGCTAAGAAGACCAAGTTAAAGATGTCATCAAACTAACCGAGAAGAGGAGACATCGTCGGCTGCACACCGTTCCCTATGCTGTTGAAGGGGGTGCATCCTGTAAAATAAGACAGAAGAATCCTCGGCCAAAGGTGCAGGTGTCCTCGTCAACACGCACTTGGCCATGCTGATTGATTCGTACCGAAATTTGAAAAGCCGTACTTTTCCGATCAGAAGATGTGACTCAACCTCAGCCTAACAATCTTCGTTGTCTACGCAATTAGGTCAACTCCGGGAAAAAGAGCTGTAACATTCCACCTAGAACATCTCAACATCTTTCCACAATTTATCGTCGACATACTGGCTCGGCTCTTCCGGTGACTGTCGGAGTGCAAAGTGCTTTTGTCGTAGAAAACTATCGAGACTGTGTTGTTGTTCAAGAATGTAGATCCAGACGATATTAGCAGCTATCGCCCAATCTGCCTGCTTCTGTTATCTAAGAGATCGTTAGATATGTGCATGAAAGGCAGCTTTGCAAGCAAGCAGGGTTAGGGAGAGGTTCATCACGAACGAACGTATCCACACTATCACAGGAATGATAGAAGTACACCGAGAGTGCAGGAGGTCGTCATGTCTCACGCTCACCGCATGAAGAAGGCTTTCGCTACCATCGAGACAGAGTGGTAACTGGAGCCTTTGGCAACCGATGTGTTTCTAACAAATATATAATAAGATGCTTTGTAGGCTTCGTAACGACTTCACGACCAGGGCTTCGCTATTTTACAAGGAAGCAATTGTCACGTGAAGAAAGGTTTGGCAGAGCAACACCATTCCGTCCAAACTTTTCACCTCCGCTTTCGAGAAAATCACGCATCATTTGGGATGCGCCGGCACTGAGGTGAAGGTCGACGGCGACTACTTCAATAATCTCCGTTTTGCAGACGACATAGCGCTTGTAACAGCAGATATTGAACAGGCGGAACCAATGCTGGCCGGATTTTACAGTGCTTGTTGAAAGAACGGTTCAATTGTGAGCCGAACGAAGGAGCTGTTCGTGTTTGGTACCTGATGCCCGACCTGATGGTACCGAACATGTCATGCGATTTTATGATGGCTGAACTAGTGTGTTGTTGTCTAGTTTCTTGTGGTAACAAATGAAAACCACGCCGCCCGCCATGGCCAGACCTATTCACGAAAGCAACGAAGGCAAATCGATAGTCAACGAGACTGGTGATCATCCTTGCTATCTTTGCATAGAGCTATGACTTCCCTGTGTTTCTGAGTGCCGAATTGTCGACAGTCGGGTTTGCACTTTGTCAGGGCTCTCTGGATCAAAACAATACGGACGAGAAATGAGAAGATTCGATTCAGCATCCAATTCTTCTCCCTAGCGGAAACGGATAAGCAAAGAACGACAGATTAGAGGGAAAATTTACACTACTACGCCGTCCCGATCCATAAGAACAAATCAGTCAGGGTCAAGGACAGTTTTCAGCTTACTGTAGTGATTCTCTGGCTAAGCAATTGCCTTTCACATTTAGTGGGGGTGCAACCAATAAGCATAAGACGATTCAGCAATCTGGATTCAGCACTCAGCATCCTCATTTTCTGTGGGATTATTGAACGCATGAGACAAGAGTATGAGATTCACTCATGCTTTTGCATTCAAGATTGTTCTAGAACTCAATCTCTTTCGATTATGGTAATCTCAAATACGCGGTGGAGTGCCAAAATTTTTTTCGCGTACTCTGTGCGCATTAAACACTCGGGAGAGATCAAGATCATTTGCTCATCAAAAAAGAAAAGCACTAACCGTTGTTCAGTCATTAACTGGCAGGATTTTTGGCAAGGAACCAAAAACAAAAAGGCAAAAATAAAGCGTTCGATTGTGAAAGAGCTAATCAACTTCAGCGCTCCCAATGAATAACACGAGAGTGAGGGGTAATCTGCCTTCACGAGGAGGTCACAGAAAACTGCTTCTATATCTTCTCTCTAAACTGATCAATATTTACCTTGTCATGATCTTGGACACACAGCTGTGCGTAACTCCGATCATTCTAGCGATGTGACTGATCTTGTGGCCTTTCTCGTAGAGTTGTAATATCCGTTCTCTGTCTGTCATACTAAGCGGTCGGCCTGGATTGTATGCTCTTCTCTGTTTGTTACGATCTGAACCTGAATGGCCAGAATTCAGCATTCGCGAGGAGCTCGCAGAAGAGGGATGCGTAGACGGCTAGAACGTTCTTTCCTGGCGCTATCTAACAATTAGTTGATTATGCTGTCGTAAGGTTGAGTGCCGGGATAACATTCTCAAATATGAGATCAAGGAATACATCAAAAGGATATACAATATATAATATCCCTACTGTAGATAAAGCGCTCGTTCTGTCTGCCGTTTGTTTGTCACGAATTTCGATACTACCCGAAGAAACACCCGGACGGGTCATGTTTGGATTATGGCAAGACGAACAGAGCATAAGCTGTAAGCTCATCGGAGCTCCACTCACAGGGCGGCACATGCTCAGAAGTGAGCAAAATCTTGAGCAAATATTTCTCATTCGGCTTCGTAACAGCCCAGAAAAATTAGCAGAGGTGAGGGATCGGTCAAAAAATGAAATGAAGTCAACTCACCTGTGGTGGGCGAAGCGTTCTTGCAGAGGGCGATACATTCCACAGAAGTTCATAACTCGATTCAATGAAGGCGTAGAGGCCAAAAAAAAGTAAAAGGAGCGTGCAGGGTAGTAAGCGTGCTAGACATGTCTAAACTTAGCAGAGATTCGTCCGAGAAGGGTGAGGCGTGCGTTGAAAGGGAAGCTACTTTCCAAAAATGAACACAATTTGGTCCAAAAACGTTCTAGGAAACGAGAAAAAGCTTGTTAGATGTGGTAAAAGAAATGTGGTCGAATCCTTGAAAAAAGGAGGGGGGTGCACCGAGGTGGATGGAGTTAAGATCGAAAATTCATCATTCATCTGTTCGAAAACATTCTGGGACCGGGAAGCGTCGTTAGATAAATATAATACAAGAAATGTTGTCGAACTTCAGAAGTGAGCACGGTTTCCACCATAGTGGGCGAAGCAAGATCAAAAAAACATAACTCTGTTCAAACGCGTTCTAGAATGTGGGAAGAAGTGGCCAGAGGTTGTAGAAAATTTGTGGTCAAATCCCGAAAAAGGGTGGAGCATGCACGGTGTAGGCGGGAATAATATCTAAAGTTCATAACTCTGTTCAAGAACGTCCTAGAAAGAATAGAGAGAAAATGGTCAGGGGCAGCTAAAGGATTGCCATGTTTTCTGAGTGAGAGGGGTCTAGTAGCCGTCCCATCTTGTTGTGCATAGGTGAGTCCTTTTCCAGGACCTCTCGTTTCAACACTTCTCACATGACAACTCACCTGTATCGCGACCCGTGGACAGGTCAACGGGCAGCATAAGACGATCGACTATGACCTCTCTTCCAAAAATTATACAATCGCTTGGAAATGATTACGTCACGAAGCTTGAATTAGGTTGATGCATAAGTTTTTTCTCCCGTGTTTGATCATTCCGGATTTCTATATACTTCTCCTACTCAGTGTACTTCACCATGTAGACTTGAACTTTCTACTTTGACTTCTATGACATATTAGGTCGATGCGTATATTTTTCACCCGTGTTTGATCCTTCCATATTTCGTTTACTTGCCGCACAATTACCACTGTGACAGAATGAGTTGCAGGTCAGAAAGGCGCTCGATGCTTTCTCCAAGTCTCAGCCCCCGTTCTTCTGGGAGGATGAATCTAATCTTCAGGCTGGTTCGCTATCGAAATATTCACAAAAAAGTCGGGAAAAAATACACGCACCAACCCACTAAAATAATGATAAAATAATGCTACTATAACATGAAAGAGATTCTCGCAGCTCTGCATAGAAAATGACATGCTTCAACGCAAAAGGTGTTAGTGGCGGCGCGGACGCTGACGAAGCCTACGTGCGCCGAGCGCCTTTGGTTGACGATAGAGCGTCACGGGTTGGGATAGTGCCGGCCGAGGGACTTCTCGGCCGACGGTATCGACCAAAATTCAGTTTTAAACAGGGGGCAAGCGCCGCGCCCGGCCGGCGCGCTCGCTCGCCATGAAAGCAGCTGTTGAAGCTCACTCTAAAAGCGCCCAGTGATAAGCGCCATTCGTCACTCGTGGTTATTTCTCGTTGTGACTTTGTGGTGCTCATCCCATCAGTCTAAACCATATGAAAACTCACTATCGGTCATAAGCACCTGCGGTGATTGAATTCGCATCGCATGTATTGCTGGTATCAATGAATATGGAAGAAGCGGATTGGTTGGGAGATTCAAAGCCTGGAATGTATGAATTTGGGGCATTTAATAACCTGTAAAGATACATGTCCATGAAAATGATTCTTTTTCATTTTACACGAATATAGCGGAAAATTTGAACTAAACAGTGTTTATAATCATATTAATAGTTCGCAGCTGTAGTTATTGAAACTCAAAAAGGCTCTGTTCCTCGTTTCCTACTCTCTCCTGAGGAATGAAATAGGTTGCTGTGGTCTCTCACATGAATGAGGAGAGAAAATATAATGGCAACTTGAAAGATAGAGTGATCGAGAAAAAAGCCAAAGACTGTTGAGGACAAGGAGACTGTGACGTCGAGAATCGGCACCGACATCAAGAAAGAAAGGAAGAAAAGGGTAGATCGGCAATGGCTGTCTCATTATAGAAAAAATAGTGACTTTATGTACATATGTAGGCCGCCTCCCGTTAATAGCAGGGGGGATGGGAAAATTTCTTCAACTTCCTTCTTGCTGTAACCTTGGCATGATAGCTTATGATAGCAATATTTATGGACCTACCAAGGTTGTATGTGGGTAGAAGTGACAGGAACCCTTTAACGAGAATTTCTTCGATTCATTTGTCTTTGGTTGCGACGTGACGACATTCTTTTCGACCCTTTACGCTGAGAATCAACTCAGTTTGTTAACATCAATGAACGGCTCTGAAAATCGAGAGCGAACTCAGGAGGATACTTCTTGTAAATGTGAGGATGATGTCACTATCATATCGCTCTCGTGAAACCCTTTTGAAACATGTCAGCCATTGAATGAATGTGTTCCAAAGATCATCTGATTGATGTTGGACTAGAGTTCAGAAACGAATGCGCTCATTCGAATACTGCCTAGCTCCATTACAGCGATCCCCTCACCAGGCACTATTTGAGTACTACCACAAATTTGTGCGGGAGCCAAATCCGCAAAGAAACCGTTTTCCTCTTGTTTATAAGGACCTGCATTGACCTGCATGAACCGATGGCAACTGTAGATGTTTGAAGTGAAAAGAAGTGAGATATTGAGCAACACGAACGAAAGAGGGAGTTACACTCAATATCACTGGAAAAAGAAGGTTTGCAAATTGAGCTACTCAAACTTCAAAAAGAGCCCCACATCTGCATTAGTTTCCAAAAATAAAGAAATCAAAGTGATAGCACCGCGACAGTGGGAATGGAACAGCAGCAGAACTTTTCACTTCTTGGTCTTTCATAAGAGCCTGACGGTATTGATCCTTATATTTGATCCGAATCTATGAGAAAAAGTCAGATATGCAAATGAGCGGAAGGTGATGGTCCTAATCCACTCTGTGCGATGGTAAGCGCGGCCCAACAGAGTTTCGGAGAAGCATCCCACCAATGAGCTTACAGTGTTATATAACCTTAAAAAGCTGAGAATACAACTGAATTCAGAGGTAAATAAGCAAAAGAGTGATCAAGTAAATGAGGGAATAATAAAGTAGATACATTATAACAATGAATATCTAAGGAACGATGAGTTGTTGCGAATAAAAACGCTTACATTGTAAAACGGAAATTGTGGATATGGAAGGGCATCCAGCGGTGTCATATAGCCTCAACCTGAAATGGTAGCAAAGCGTAGCACTTCCTCCTTATTCGGAACAGTTATTGTAACAATTTTATTCACAGCTCGATTCGAGATAAGCTAACATAATTCGGCTTGCCAGTAAAAGTTTGCAAACATTACGAAGGCTTGCTAAGATAATGACAAGATGTTTACTTTTAGGGGATTTGATATTAAAACTGTGATCTTCAAGCAACAACTCATATCCAGAAGCTTATTGGACTGGTGGTAAGTTGAGGAGAAAATTGGTGAAAAGGTTGGTAAGAAGATGTCATATTAAACAAAAGGAAATTAAGGCGAAAAAAGGTGTACTAGAGCAAACCTCGAACGTTGGCAACAACGTACACGCAAAAGCTCTTATCCTTCACCGTCGTTGTACACAGTTGAATTTGAGCAGCACTGACGAAGTGAATGTGTAACCGGAAATGATGTTTTGAAAAAATAAGCTCCGTGCAAAAGTTATGCAACGAACGGTCGATATATGCTAAATGTGTATATGTAATTGGAAGATTGCTAGCAGTGTCTAGTTACAAGCCCCGTGAAAAGCACCATTATCGCTGTGAAGTAGTTTCCCTACCCTGTTCCCAACAGCTTTCAAGCTCTTTTCTCAACAATTAATAGCTTCGACACAAAATACTCAACACTTCTGCCAATTTTACCATCTTTTTATGTAGTCCTATAATTGGATGGTTTACAGCCGTGATTTCCCACCATATGTCGAGCTCTTATCTATGAGCAGCACACGTTGTTGTGCAGGAAGGTCTTCACATAGCGATACGTCCCATGTTTCAAGAGAAAGACCTCTCACCCAACCCTTCTTCCCATTAGTTCTTTTCTTTTGGTTATAGAAAGTCGAATGAAGCCTCACATGCCTGTTGCTTTCGAAAACTTCGGTAATAAATGTGCTACCGCAGAAATGTAAAACATAAAAAATCAAAATTCGAAACAGGCTTATACATCTTTGGTAATTGTGCTACAGATATTGACGGCGAATTTTTTTTCACTCGTTTAGAGATTGAGGGGGAGAGTTGGATTGGGAAACAAAAAAAATTGTAATTTCTGGGTGACAAATCGACAAAACAGCCTTTGAAAAAAAGCTCCAAAAAATTAGAAAGTCCAGGGTAGGCTGCCACAAGATGCTGCAGCATTTCAAATGAGTTGCGGTTATTTGTTATCATTTCAAACAATACATAGGAATCACACAGATATATCAATAACTCTTATTCAATGCGATATCATTTGACATTGTAACGAGGTGGACAAAGGCGGATGATGCCATGTGGCTTATTTTGAGCAAGTGATACAATTCGCGAACTGACACAACAAATTGAGCCCTGAACTGTTTCCAAGCAGGAAGTTGGTGCCAAAGTTGTCTAGAAGTGTAAATGACTTACACATTACCTGACTCCATTACCATGAAAGACTCCACATTACCTGACAGTTCATTGTCTAGGCTCCGTTCGCGATAAAGCTCTATTGCTATATTGAAGAAGTGCCAAATGCAAGAGATTGACCAACACTAGCGGAACTTTATACTTCAATCAGTGAATACTTCAAATAATAGTGCAGTAAAAATAAATTATTGGAACTCAAGAGCAACAGCAGCTCCATACTCCACCCCCCCCCCCCCCCCCCCCCCCCCCCCCCCCNCACACACACACACACAAAAAGTCCGCCAGTTTTCGGAGACGGTCGTAATAGATACAAGCATTCACTTCATACAAAAAATTCACGCCGGTCATCACACCACGCACAGTTCCTGGTCGAACATTTCGAGGTCGATGCATGAAAGGGATACCAACAAAAGTCCGCTGTCTTTTGTTTGAGTGAGTATAGAGTAGCTTTTAATGGCTCAGTTTAGGACGCTAAGAGACATGGTAGCTTCCTTGATATCAATATGGCTTCAACTCCCTGTCCAATCCGACAGCTCCGCCCCTGGTTTTCTCCTTAAACGACGACACAACTGCGACGGCTTGATTATGCTAACGAACAAACCAACACAGTCACGCACTCATGTACGGCTTATGTGACGCTGTGAAGCCGACACGACTCGTTCTAGGCTTATTCCGCCCGTCAAGGAACACGCTCAGAACTGGTAGAGATATCTTGGATAACACGCATACAGACACAAACACATACCATGCTTACAAGCGACATATCCAGAAAACAATAAGCGAATAACATTGGCACATACAAATGCTTAACGTGCAGAAGCACTCGGAACTACTCGTTAAGCAAACGAGAAATCTGGAGCATCTATTAGATTACGCCACCTGAGGCTCACAGAAGCCATTCCTCCGAACACACGCTTATAAGAGCTTTTTATTTCAATAAGATCAATTTTGTTATAGAAGATACTAAAAACTACCTTGAAAAAATTTTGAGTAAAGTTCTTTGTCGGTTTACTGCCGAACTTTCCTTAACGAGAACCTTAACGCTACAAAAGGAAATCACTATGGTCTATCCGTGTTGAAAGGATTTTCTGACGAGCTTTGGATCAATCATCAGAAATGCTGTCCAATCCACCCAGACAAAAAATACACAAATTAACAAAAATTACTAACCAGTGATGTTTGATCCTTGGAGCTTTTTCTACAATGTGATCCCTTGCTTTTTTAAATGACTCAGGTTCTGAACCTAGCGATGGGAAGTCTCGCATAGTCTAAATTACAGAGTAAACCTGAGAAATGGCGTTGGAAATACGTCGCCTGTGTTGCATGCCTTTGCCAGGAACTGTCCCGCTATTCACTTCATGCCTTCCATTTGTGAGGCAAATCTCAACGCCGAATCATCACAGTATCGCTTAACATGTTACGCACACCTGATCCTCTATCACTTATAGTCATAAATAAACAAAAAACCCCTATTGATAGCAAAAGAAGCTCACTTTTTTCAGCCTTTAGGAGTAGGAAATTAAATAAGGGAACGCGGCAGCAAAAAGAAAATGAGAGGAAAAAAGAATGGGAGAAAAACATCGCCTCATCACTCGGCGATTAGCTGATTGTGCGTGGGTCCTAGAACGAATAATAGCAATCTGTATTGTCTCGACACTCGTCTAACGTGACACCGGTCGAGGGGCGGGAAAGCGAACTACGGCAGCAACGTGGCTTCCACTATGCCCTAAGCGCCGAGATTGTGGGAGCAAGAGGGTCCCTCCTACCACCTATGGGGGGCGCTGAGAATTCCTAGAGAAAGAACTCAGTAATCTTTCATATCGTGAACCGTGCCTTTAATGCTCCGCAAGCCGCGCGTTTGCTTCCACTCAGCTCCGTTCATCGTGTTGACTTCCAGACCTAGATACACACAGCTAAAGCTTCCAGAGATATTCGTTCCGTTAAGCGCAAGTCAAGGTAGCACAAGGAACCAACCCGTTTCTCATGAACATCATCTTCGTTAGGCTCAGAATTGAAGAATTCTTTCCACGAGCCTTATCGAATTCGACCAGTAATTTCCCGTCTGCTCGATGTCCGATGCTACAAGCTGATGACGTCTGCAAAGGAGATATTATGTGGGTAATGGCCGTCTCTTCATTCCCGAGCCTTTCCATTTCAAATGACGTATGAAATTCTCTAGAGCGGCGCTGAAAAGTTTGGGCGAGATAAAATCGCCTTGCCGAACCCTTCTATTCACGCCTGCAGTGACCTCTTCCTCGGAGATTCTGGTAGGAAAGTTGCTGAAGCCTTTACATATTGAGTAAGAACACCCAGGTTGCCCAGAGCTTCAAATGCCGTCTCTGTCTCGAGGGTATAAAAAGCCTTCTTCAAATCGATGAATTTCAGACATAACGGCATTCTGTAGTCTCGCGATACGTCAGCGAGTTTTGTGACCGGAGATATGGTCGAATTGGCTGTACTAAACCCTCCCCAAAATTACTGCTCGTATGGCGTCCTTCATCTAATATTCGGCCGATTCTGTTAGAGATCTCGTGCTAGAAGCTGCTAGATTACAGAAAACAGGCAGACTGGGCGATACTTGCCAGTACGGTCTTGATCCCCCTTCTTATATAGCAACACAGTCTTATTAGTTTTCCCCGATGTGGGAACTTTGTACTTCGCAGGTACGAATAACGGCTTTCATAGTCCGCTGGTCGACCCGCGCGCGCTCGCGAGCCAGCCAGCGGGCTGTGAAAGCAGCCAATGGGGAGCCTAACCAAAGTTCTGTCGATACCTGGTGGAACGAATTTCTGGTCTGATCCTTTCGCGAACGGACACTACACGATTCTTCATCGACGAAGAACGATTACCTCGAAATCTGGTTATCTCGAATTTCGAAAGGAAGAAATGAAGGGACGACTTCACGCCTTGCCTTGGATGGTAGGGACGTTCATAGGTAGGCAGACATAGCTGTCGAAGATTTCCAAATAGAAGTCATAGATAACCTCCATTGCCCTTCGAGAGGCATTAATTGATCCATCAGAACGATGACTGGAAATCGTCTCGACTTTGTTATTGACGAAGTACGTCCAGCCTTGCGAATGTTCTTCTCCTTCTCGGCAGCTTCGGCCACTCGACTTTGTTATTGACGAAGTACGTCCAGCCTTGCGAATGCTCTTCTCCTTCTCGGCAGCTTCGGCCAACACTGCTACTCTTCTGTCTCTCGGATCTTCCTTTATCTCTGCATAACTTTGCAAGTACGGACGTCAGTTCATGACTGTCTGCAGCTTGCGCGATACGATACGATACGATACGCAGCTTTTTAGTCCTTGTTCTGAGAGAAATTTTGAAGTTGAAATCGCTGACGACGGTCATGAAGAAGGTGTGGCCCTCTCAAAAGAGCTTTTTCAAGTGTATATAGGAGGCCTGCAACTATTCTCCTTCGTAGCTTCATGTTGGTGACTAGCAACGAAGTTTCCTAGGACTGGGGTTGGACCACATCTTCTCAATCGCAAACGACCTAGTCGGGTTGTCAAGAGTTCGTACAAAACGAAGTTTATGAATAAGTGCGTACTGTCGAGGAAACCTGCACCGCTGACGCCTCTGCTGTCGCGTGAACAGCTCTTCTGCGGTCTCGAAAATGGCGTACCTTGTTGCCTTGGTCAGTCCAATTCATCGTACTTGATTTTTCTTCTCTTCTGGTCTTCAGTACACGCTTGTGATACAAACCTTCGGGCACTACAAGTAAACACCACCATCGCAGTCTTTATCCTGTTGAGAAGTCTGTTTTGACTACCCAATATTGCCGTGCTGGTGGTTTCCTAAGGTTAAGAGGAATGAGGCCTATTCAAATTACCTTTTAGGATATGGATAATTTTGAACAGCTTGCCAAGCTCTGGCTGTGTAGAATTTGCATACCACCAGGGCATCCCAGAGTCTACTCAGCTATTAGCTCAATAGAATTAAATGAATGAATGATTAAACAAATGGATGTGTGGCGTAAATTACCTCTAAAAAGCTGCCATATGAAAAACCATTAAACATTCGTCACGGTAGTTTTCGGTGCGTAATGAGCGTAGTTGTATGTACTTCGAAACTGCCTTTAGCTTGGAGGAACTTTGGCCTTGTAGAGTTTCACTACATTGTTGGCAAACTGAAAGACTACCTGAATGATGTGCATTCATCTTCTACAATCGCGTGGATCAGCTCTGCCATATGTTTCGTCGAAGGCGAAAAACAGTGCCGTCAAGAATCCCTCACCTGATGAGGTCCCAACAACAGGATAGTTCGACCTTTTCACTCAATGTTCCCGCTTACTCATAAATAGCTCCCAAAAATCGATAGTCAATGCTTTCCAAAACAAGTCCTTCTTATCGCAGGCGATGATTACCTGTTGGCCTCACATCTGGCGGGGACGGACCCACATGTGCAGAACTCACTCCTACGATACAATTTACCCCTTACTGGTTTACTGCGCTTACTGAAGACGTTGCTCGTCCCCTCTCTCCTGTGCTCCTGCCATTTTAAAATCCACTGAACCACCGCAAGGTGATTTGAAGAGGTCAATCCAATCTAAGCCGCATCCACCCTTAGCAGCTTGGTGCATTGGCCTAAAGAAGCAATTACTCCCGTGCCAAAAGTCACAACTTTGAGGCTTGGAGGCGAGCTCTTTGAATATAGAGTATTGAGTCTTTGAGTATAAGATCGAATCAAAAACCTGAATTAACCGATTCACAAGCCTGTCGTCAAATATCCGGAGCAACTTTTCAGCAAACAAAGCAGATTAGATGTACACATGTACACAATACCAGGAGTGAATATGCAGCTTTTACAGCACTTTTGAAGAAGAAATACTGAAAGAATTACGATAAAAAGGCACTTTTATTCCATAAGATGCCTAATGTAGGCCACAATAGCACTATTGCAGATTGGCATACGAGCAGAAATAAGTAAGGATACAGAGATTGTAAACCGAAATCAGAAAGAGAAGAAAAGGACTGAAATAAAGCAGACAGAGTACGTGTCCGGCTTGAACATAGTAATGATCAAACCAGGAGATCAGTCTTTCATGCTAATGGTACCTCTCGATAAAGCAAAGTGTGCTAGAGACAGGATGAATGTCAAACTCGGTTACGTTATTCGGACGTCTTTTTTCAAATTATTTGAATGTTATCAAAAAAGGAAGTTGGTTTATCCAAGGGCACAGTTCACGAGAAAATTGTTTCTGAGATTCCCCCATAACATGAATTCGAGGGCTCCCTTGTACCATACCTGACGTCCTGCATAAGGCACAATAGGAGGCTAGAGATTGTGTCGCTTAAATGCCACACCCATAGTGGAAAAGTTTTTAAAGGGTTGTACAGGCTGCAAAACCTCAAGGGACTCTTGTCGGAAGTCAAACAACATGTCACAACCCATGGTGGTAATGAACGGCAGTTTCGGACAACTTTGTTTCGATGTAGTTAGCTCTGCGTAATTGGTGCAAGTGTATTCGCGTCCAAACGCCGCTTACATACCATTTCCTCGTGACGATCGACGAATTTTCTTCTTTCTTCATCACCAATGCACCATTTCCAGCCAATACTTCCGTCTTCCTACCTAATGAGGGTACCTCGAAATCGTAACTGCGCCTTCAATGTTCAACACACTACATTTCAAAAAATAGTATTTTTGTTACCTTTAGTGATTTACCTGGCTAGTAATACGCGTTCGTCGTAATACACCTAATCTTCAAGTCAGGCAACGCCTGCCAGTTTCCCTGAACGGAATCTCGCTAAAGCCATCCAAACCTTCCGTTTTGCCAAAGACTAGAATCAGAATCAAAAGGCACAACGCGCTTAGCAAATAAGCTAGGAAAACCGGTCAGAAGTAGCATTCAGAACTATTTTCCTCCGAGTGGATACAAAATAATCAATGATGAACTATTGTGCGGCAGGCGGGAAATGGTCTGCCGAAGGCAAACGTTCTGGTCAACGGGTCACCTTTCATGCTGTCTTCTCAACCTTCTCCCATCCCAGTAGGATAGGTCATCATCACAGCCATGCTTGCAAAGTAAGTCCATTTATTTACTCAACCTAAAAATTTACCGCTTACTTCTATTTGCAGGTACATAATTGCGATTTCTACATTTGGTTTTCTGCTTTCATTTACGAGTGGGAGTCATTTTAGACCTAAAGTGAGTAAAATCTTATTTTTATTGAGTTTCAGTTTTATAGATTCCCTCAATGAAGGGCCCATCGAATCAGTACTTTTCTGTGAAATCCACCCATCCTTTGTTTCACTATAAATTATCGTCCTTTAACAGGCACTAATTCCAAAAATGTCACCGAAATTGAAGTGTTTACATGTAGAATGTCGTTGCTCGGAGTATTGTCTTAGATCGGCAACTGATGAGATGGTCTCGTTTATTTAGCGATATTGAACTAACCTTAAATATAAGCGGATTTCCTACTAAAAATAATCTCAAAGTCAAAGAATGATGCGATTAAAGATGCCTTATTGAAAGAATTTTTTTACGATTATCTCAGACAGCACTCAGGGTAAGGGAGGTGTGGGCGAGACCAGAGGGTAGTGCAATATTGATCTTATAAGAACAATAATGTCCCTCTAATGAACCTATTACTCTTCAAATTTATGCGCTTGTAATCAGAGCATTCGTTACAGCCAGTATTCTCGATTTTGCAACAACATGCAGGATGTCCTACTGGATGGGTACAATTCCGAGACTCGTGCTATTACATTGAAAAAGAGAAAATGCGCTTCGACAAGGCGGAGGTGCGATGTTTGGAGCGAGGATCAACTTTATTTGTCGCCGATACCCTAGAAGAATGGGTAAGCAAGGAAATCATACAGTCATACTGAATCTTATCCGCCAAATTCGAATTAATGCTGCTCAGACAAAGGTGATGAGTCACACACCCAAGAATGACCTTACGTGGACGGGCTTGGAGCAGCAAGATGATGAGCGGATACCCTCATGGAAAGAACCAGGTGGAATGGATCCGCGCAATATGTGAGTTCAATAGAGCTTCATGAAGTTTGCGGCCAATCTCACTGGTTCTTCAAATCCAAGATTCACTCATAAAGTAAGCCTTCCATGCTGCTTTCAGTGACTGGCTGGTGCCACCTGGAACGTCGACAAGCAACGGATGGAACACCGCCGCAAATTGTATCGCTCGCTTCCATTCCACCTACAAATCCTATTCCTACTTCTACTACTGTGGTCTGGACTTCTATTCAATCTGCGAAAAAAACAGCACTCTACTCACAAAGATCTGGGACCTGAGTGACCGTGGTTCACTTTTCTAGAGAAACCGTTTAGCATCTAACTCCGGCACGTTCTAGAATTATATCCTAGTATTATTGTCTATGCTTATTAATTAGCAACTTTTGAGCTGAAAGCTAGCAGTATTTTAATGTGTATTTTGAACCCTCAATACTTCCTTACTTAATGATGTGGAGATCTGCTTAATTAGTAAATCGTATAAATCACATCCTATTTATTCATCCCATCTGGCCAAAACAAGCTTTCTTTGTATCGATTGAACTTTGAATCAAAACTCTTAAATGTGTGCAACGAAATCTGCTACTCAAGAAGCTGAGATGGCAGCGCTCACAGACATCTGAAAACCGTAAAATCAATGTTGGAAATTCAACTCCAGGGATGTTCCAGAAGTAGGAATAGTAAAATGCTGCTTTAGAGTGGAAATAGTTTACTTCGTCGAAACTAAGAAACTGTCACCTAGCTGGATACCTGTGCCAGAACATACGTCGAGCAACAAAACGACAATAATAGGCAACTGCAGCATTGAATAATCCCTTTGTGGGTAGGCGACGCCGTAGGCTCTTATAGCTGTCAAGATCGTGAGGGCTGTTGAATACATATTCTGCCTATGAAATGATTTGGAGAAGCCAGCCCAGCCGGCTCAAATTCTATCCAGTGTTGATAGTTCTTGCCACAATGAATAGTTTTTGAGGAGGATTGGCTGGAAAGTGATCAAAAATCAAAATTATTAGTAGCGTACTTGACTGTGCATATAGCTTCAAAATGTGTGTGTATCACCTAGTCCAGGCTAGCCTTGGATAACGAAATGGCGTTTTGGGCTCGGATGATTTCCACTTCTGACTGTGCTCATCGCGTTCACTTTTGAAAAGTTCTACATTTTAACCATTCCATGACAAAACACCTTAGGCCCCTCTCAATCTTTAATCTGAATAAGTGAGTGAAGTTCACAGCAGCTGCTTTCATAGCTCAGCATCCATGAGCATTTATTTTTTGTCGAATCATATTTTCGAGTTGTTTTTGGTTTCGTGGTAATTCATTCCAGAAGTAAATTGATCTTCGTGTACATCCGTTGAAGTGGATTGAACATAGACGAGTAGTGGAAGATTTCTCGGGCAATACGAGCAGCTTCCTAAACGAGCATTTGAGTAATTGCTGAGATAAGGGATCTTGGAAGGAAGCGTTCGGCAGTGCAATGTAGACCGATTAAATCCTTCTTATATATAAAGCAGTAACTTGGTTTGTCGGTTTGTCGGTATGTCTGTTTGTCGGTATGTCGGTATGTCGGTTTGTCGGTCTGTCCGTCCGGGTTGCTTTGTGATTATGATAAACATAGTGATATGGAAAACTTATCCTACTTTATATAATTCGCTAAGTGTGTCCGTTGGTGTGTCGGTGTGTTTGTGGGTGTGTGTGTGTGTCGGTGTGTGTGTCTGACCGGAACTTCATAATTCCTGTCCCCATGGACCTAGAGCGCTCATATTTGGTAGGAGTAAAGGGGGCAGGACGGGAACACCTTTGGTAAGTGGCAGGACCGGACTCCGTTCACAGGGAGCAAGGCGTGCACAATAAAAATTTTAGGACGCAAATTCATAACTCCTGTCCCCGTGGACCTGGAGCGTTCAAACTTGGTAGGAGCACAGGCGACAGGACGGGAACACTCATGGTGGGTGGCAGGACCAGAGTCCGTGCACAGGTGGCGGAGTTTTGCCCGAAATATTCAAAGCCCTAGGTCCTTCAAACTTGGCAGGAGTACAGGCGGCAGCATGGGAACATTTATCGTGAGTGGGAGGACCGGACCCCACTCATAGAAGGCGAGGTTACGCCAAAATTTTCAGTTTGGCTCTAGGGCGTTTAAACTTGATGGGAGGCAGGCGGCAGTATGGGAGCACTTATGATGAGTAGTAGGGTCGGACTCCACCCCCTAGGGACGGGTTTTTTTTATAAATGAGTGGAAATCCATAACTCCTGATCCCGTGGACTTGGAGAGCAAAATCAGTAGGAGGAGGCAGGATGGAAACACTGACAATAGAAGAGGCCTCAGAGAAGAAGATCCACACACCAGTTGCCTCTCAGCGCCTTTGTTATTTACGATCTAGCTTTGACTTTTTGATATGTTTCATTCGACAAGAAGGTTAAGTTGTGTGATTATAAGGAGAAGAATTTGGTTCATTTCTTGCTATTAGATTACGACCGCTAAACAGCAGAATTTGTGATTAAGTAACAGATCACGGTTTTTCTTTGCTTTGAAATCATTCCTAGCAAAATTTATCCGACCGGTAATAATGTTGGGTTCACATTTAATGATGTATCCGCAGAGAAAAGGAGGTACAACTTCAAAGGCATTTGATAGTCTGTACTCTCGCTCAGCGAAATAACATATTAAAAAGGGGGAATTTCCTTAACTAGATATTTTTCGATCAAAGTCCTTTGCCCCAAAAAGGAGGAGAGCCTTCGATGATGGCATTGAGGAACATTGATGGTAGCTAACATAGTAGCCTCAGCCGCGATGAAGTCTCTGAACACTTTTTTCTCTTAATAATCGCCTTTTTGATGTTAAACGATGTTCTTTCGGACACAGCGAGGTTGGCTTACAGAAAAAATCGCTCCTAATTCGTAGCTAATACTGAGGGTGTAGAGCTTTCAAAGCAAAAGGAGAATCCGAAGTGTTATTCACGCATAGCAAATTTCTCAGAGGAAGAAGGAGCGCCCGGCGTAGCCGGGCGAACCCACAAGAAGGAGGGAAGCCTGGCGTTAGCCGGGCGGCCCGACTGGTAAAATATAAATTGAAATGAATAAAATAATTAAATAATAATTAAATATAATATATAAATAAATTCGATTAAATAACGGATTTTTTGTGCTGGAGATCAATTAACGTTCGTGGATAACCTTCAGGACTTTATTCTGCCGAAGAGGTGTACTGCTTATACTGCGATTTCGCCTGGGAAAATAGGATGTGCTTATTAGGAAAAATACACAAGAAAGGAATCAGGACGGCTGAAGCGAATGAGTTAAATATTCGGAGGTCCGTCCCGCCGAAGAATTATCTGATAGATAAAAGTTCCGTGAAAAGATTTCAGCCCATCTCACCTCGTTTACCCATACTGAGAAGTGGTATTATTAAATGGTGGCCAGCTCCGCTTACAAGCTCCAGACCTGCGCTCTGATAGTGGGTGATGTCGAGCGGACAGGAAAGTAGAATCAAAGGATATGCTTGTGATTGATAACCATTAAGGGTCTAAGTGAGAAAAAAAAACAGGAAATTCATCAGAATCCATGAGTGAAAACCTAAAGCGTAGCGTATTCGGAAAATACTGAGCAAAGCTGTTCTTGCTCCATTATTCAATTTCTCAAATATTTCTGTGCCAATGAGAAATCAATTTCAAGCGCAAGGTGACAAACCGAATTATTGCTTGGACGAATATAATCCGGGATTTTGAGGCATTCTGCAACGATTTTATGACGTTTACCAGTGTATTCGACCACTTCACGAGGCCAATCATCAGATGAGATCAGGTAAATCTGAAATCATCATAAATCACCTAATTTTCTTCCAAAAAAACTAGTAATGAATTCGACGAATCCTTGCTTGGTCTTTGGCCTACGTACTGTCACCTCCATATGCTCGCCAGCCTGCAAAACTCCATATGCATGCCATATTCGCATCATTTTTTCCTGAAAAAAAAAACTCGCAGAATATTCGGATGGTACTTTAAGTTCATTTTATTAAACCGAATTTTGCCTTTCTAATATTCCCGATTCCGATTCCATAACTCGAAAAGGTAAAAAAAGATCATCCGGGGCTTGCTCGGTCCTCATACTCCTTGGAGCGCAGCTTTCTTGAAACCTTCCCGGAAGTATCAGGTGGACTCAACTCACGCAAGGGTGGAACTCGGAACTGCTGAAATCACCTCATGTTCACTATTGAAAACCCATTCTCTTCAGGCACCGAGATGTGCGTAATGGTCTCACAATCGGACACTCAAAATCATAGTTAAGTCATTTCCGCCCAATTGCTTCGCAACTGGTTCCTAGCAGTTTTCAATCTGATTCCGATAAGCGACCCACGAGCTAAGGGTAGGAACTAAGGGTCTAACCATAAGTCGCAGGTTTTTGACTTGGTCCTTCTTCACGAATCCTTAGCCACTACCTCTACATCGCCATTCTTAACTACACTACAGCATGTGCTGGGAAGAAAGAGGTGAGAGAGGCGAGTCGAATATGTGCGCAGTACTATATCGAGATCTCCTAGATTCCTCACCTTCGATTTAAAGCACCAAGCCACTGGATATGGATTCCTATTCATGACTGTAATTTCTCCGAAGCACGGATTTTTATAGGAATTAGTTGAATGGAACATCAACCATCTGCAAAGAAGACAGCTATCTGTTTGATGTGATGACATGTTCATGCCCTTCTTTGGATGTGCCATGATTCCCATCTCTATTAGGAATCATAGTGTCTTGTACTGGCAAACAGACTTGGAACTTTATAAATGAGATTATGTAGCGGGTGAGATTGCCACATGAGGATTCTTTTCGCGAGCGGATTCGCTCAGATGTTCCTGATTTCGGAAATTACCACATTAATTGCCTGAATCGAGGCTACCCGAAAGGAGCAGAACGTTCGACTCCTTGGGGCTAGTTTCTTTAATTCGCAATGAAAAGAAACCTAATTATTAATAAATGTCTAAAGTTGTGGGTGAGATCACAAACCACGCGCTATGCTTCGCGGCACACAAGAAAACGATTCTAAAAAACTCAACTTGGCCTGCATATAAGGTCTTCATCAGGCATGTCTCCAAAAATGCGATTTTTCATGTATTCCTCGTAACTTTTGACGATGTGCATCCTGTCGGTACCTGACCTGTCGTCTGATTGCGCACCATCTGTTTTCAATTTTGGTCTCTGTCATAAGAACGCTCGTGCATTGGTAAATATTATTCTATTACGTTAAATGGGTTAAAAATAAGAAGACGAGAAAAGTAATGCCAAGTCGATCACTACATAGTTGGTCCCATTCTGGTAGGATTTCAATTGTGAAATGAATTTGAAGCTTCACACTGATGATGATGTTGAAGCAGAGCTACCTCAACATAAAGACCCCTCTCAACAAATGCGTGATACTCGGCGAGGAGCTGCAGACTGTCAGTTAAAAGCATAAATAACACTAATGCGGCAGCTCGTTCAAAGGCACAGTTTCGGGTACACTTTGTAGGTTATAGGAATAGTGCATCGGTGGTGAAGAAAACGTGAAAATTTGCCAATTTTGTGAAAAATCAGGCTCTCAAAAGCAGTGAAAATAGAGCTTGTACAAGATTACTATGATGGAAACTATTTGGACGAGATTTCAGTTGTTGCAATTGCGTAAAGAGCGACATCAAGCCAAAGGGTATGGGTACATTCGTGTGATTCAAACTCCCCTCTCATTGGGGCACAAACTTGGAGCAGACAGGTATGGTCAGCTCATCCTACTAACCTGCTCTATTTCAAATTTGGGATCCCATGATAGGCGCTAAACTCGTCAAACTGTGGTGCCGAAACTTCTTTCCGAATTCTCACATGAAGCGGCGAAAATCACGCGGCGGTCCTCTCAAAGCGCGCGACTGTGCACGATCGGGTGCGGCGAACGCGACGCCGTTTTCGGGGAGAAAACACCGGACCCGTCGAACTCGCCATGAATTTCGCCGGGTAACTTGCCGCGCGCAGTCCGAATCGCACAAGTGTTCCGTCCCCCCAGCCAAAACTGTCTAGAATTGCCTTTCGCTGTCGCTATGGGTCGTGACGAGTTGTTTGAACTCTCTACATGGGTTCCCTTGTGACCGATACAGCCTCCACAATGCCGTCAAAACTCATCCGCCCATACACAGTGACAATTTTTGAGCCTTTATAACGCACAATCTAAGCCTTTATAAGCCGACCTGACAGTGCCACATATGGTATACCAGTGGGCCACAGATTTGTCTTAGCGGGATATTTCATGAGCCATTTTATTGTAAACTGTGCCTTCAAGATTCTATAACTCAAGCAGGTTATAATGAGACCGAAAATTGAAATCGAATTTCATTTCAGATCAGTTCAAATGAGCCCTTCATTATGAAGAAAGCGACCAAAAGGTACCCGCAAGCCACAAGGTGTTTTGAATAATAGCGAACTCTTGAGAATTTTATTTCTTTGCTGTTCTTGCGTGAACACCTTACACTTCCAATAATCGTTGGGTAGGTAGTGATCAGGCCTACCCAAGTTAGACTTCCTGTAGGTCTAATCAGTAACGGTGTCGAAATTATATCCGTTGAGAGAGCTCCTAAGATAAAAAAGCATCAAGGTCCTCAAATTCCAAGCTAATACGGCAGCGTAGCAGCATTTTAGAGCAACATAGAAGGAATTTTGGCCTGGTCACTTGTATCCGAGCACTAGTGGCATTACCGAGGAAGTGATACGATCATGTAAATTGCCTCGAGCAACGCACAGCTACTGCTATGCAAGTGCTCTCCTACCAGGTTTTCCTCCTTGCCGCCTATGTCCTCTTAGTGAGACAAGAGATGAAGTTTGTTCCAGGGGATGATGGTAAGCCCCAAAATGTTGAAACATCCGACTTGCAATGACCGGGAATTGGAGTACTAGCGGAGCAGTCACTCGCCTCAGTTACATTTCAAGCCTATTTTGCAATGCCATTCCGCCATTACCAAAAGATGATGAGATTACCAAATGGCATTCTCCTATTCTATTCGGACAAGGATAGTCGAGTAGTTCAGGGTGTCGGCGCATGTCCACACTCAGTAAAACCACGAGTTCAATTGCTGTCGAGACAAGAACTGTGATCTGCAAACATTGCGGATACGCTATCGGTACCAGCGTCAGGACCAGGTTAGCAGGTCGGCTGTTGGAGCAGGGTCTTGTTACAAAAAATGGTTTGAGACACAAAAAGAATTAGGTATGAGCGGTGAGCCCTTCAGCTCTACAAGAAGCGGAGACTACTGGAGGCAGCCGTGAACAAAACCAGTCTGAGAAAATGCCATCGTGATCTTCCAGGACCACAGTATTCCACTTTCGTGCTTGCAGAAGGAGGACGGAACAATTACAACATCGAGATTTGAGGTGGAGGAAGTCACACGGTGGTTTTATACCAACCTGCACCGATCCACGACACACGTCAGAAAACCAAAAATCCTAACTGGCGGAACAGCACCTAGGATCCTTCCTTCGAAGGTGAGAGTTGCGATTGCGAGCATGAAAAGGGGTATAACTCCAGACCCCGACAAGATCTCAGCCGACCTACTCCGTGCAGGTGGCTACGAACTTCATGCGCTCCTCGTGACACACATGACGTCCTACCTCCAGAAGGAGAAGANCCCCAACCAGTGGAGGAACTCGCGGATGGTCATTCTTCACAAGACGGGAGACCGGGATGATCTTCGCGATTACCGCCCAATAAGCTTGTTAGGCGTTGTTTACAAGCTGTTCACAAAGATCATTCTAACCCGCATATCGCGAAAGTCGGATGAAGCTCAGTCTGTAGAGCAGGCTGTATTCCGGAAGAATTCAGCTGCTTAGACCACATGCAAGCGGTCGCAATGGTCAGAGGAGTGTGCCGAAAATTCCGGATGCTTTTTGTCCTTACATTTGTTGACTATGAAAAGGCTTTTGACAGCGTCGAAACGAATGCGGTTCTGTAGGCACTGGTCGATCAAGGAGTGGACCCTTCCTACATAAGAGCACTAGCTGACTGCAGTAGTCGCTGCAGCGCGACTATGAAGCTCTTCCAACGACCTCTCCCATTCCCATAGGGAAGGGTGCAAGACAAGGCGACACTATTTCGCGAAGCTGTTCACAGCCGCGCTGCAGTAGGTTATGAAGTAGCTAGACTGGGAGGAAAAAGGCATTCGTGTGGAAGGGCGATTCCTCTCAAATCTCCGCTTTGCGGACGACATCGTTCTCTTCTCGAGCAACATTACGGAAGCTGAGGCTATGCTTGCTGAGCTCAATAAAGCAGGAGAGAAGGTAGAGCTGCGGATCAGCCAAACCAAGACACAGTTCATGAAGAATGCTGGGGCCGACGAAGGTCAAATTAAGATCGATGGTACACTTATCAAGGAAACCTCGTCCTACGTGTACTCGGGTGTTCCGTGAATACGGACAACGACATGAGGGGAGAACTGGTGAGACTGCAGAAAGCAGCGTGGGCCGCCCCCGGACCTCTGAAAGAGGTTACCAACCATCTGGCTGACCCGGAACTTTGCGATAATTTGTTCGATTCCACAGTTCTTCCTGCACTCTGCTACGGGTCGGAGACTTGGGTGACCAGACACACAAGCACAAGCCACGGAGCGCTAGAGCGATGTCTTTTGAGGTTCAATAAGCTCACTCAGTATCGAGCCGGACTCCGCAGCTCCGATATGCGCAGAATGTCTCGACT
>UZAF01018129.1:24714-36641 GCA_900617895.1 Haemonchus placei | reverse complement strand
GAAGAGAAAGATGGGAATAATAGCGAACACTAGATGCACGAATCATCTGAACAAATACAGATGTTTTCCAATATGCGCCGCGCACACACTTCCTATCCAAAATCACTGTTTTAATGCGCAGACACCTACATATCCGAATTACAAGGTTAATGATGTGCATATTAAGATTCTCAAGCATTCAGACGGATATATTCAGTATTTTCAAGATCCCGCTGAGATGACAAATACAATCGCCAAGAAGAGGGAACCCAGAAAGACCTCAGCCCTCAAGGGTACTTTACTGGTTTAGTTCCGTTTTTTCGAATCCTTACGAATAAAACAGCCGGATTCTTCATATTTCTCAGCCACAGACATATCATTACTTTCTGGTCAGCACATTTTCTCAACCAATGATAAGACTATTTTTCAAGTCTCTATATCTGTACAGAGGAGGCAAAAAGCCTACATGGAGCGCACGTGCAGAGTAGATGAAAGAGACTTGAAGAATGAAATGCAACTGGCAAATCAGACAACCATCTGACAACAATCAGACAATAACGAACATGAGAAACTGCTCTTCCGCCGAATGCTTTCGAATCTCTAGGACACCGTATATTAATGAAATTAACATACCTCAAGGAAATCATGCTCAATTGGTAACGTCGAAATTCGCTGTCGTTTCGATTTTCCTTCACGGCTGCTCGACTGGGAAGAGTCGGATTTCATCGACCCTAACCGCATCTGAAACTCGTTGAAATTCAAGCGACCATGCGACGGAGAGAGATAGCGGAGACTTTTTTTGACGGAAGGGTACACAGGGTGATGATGAGGTGTATTTTTTTTTCAGAGACAGAGAGCACGGGGGAAGAGAGAGTGGGTGCAAAGAGGAACTTTTTCTACACTGGTGAACTGTAATCAGAGACATAAAAGCTTGCAGACTCCACTGGGAAAACACTTGGAAAAAGTCCGGCAACCTATCTGAAGAGTTATTTGCCTACCTGTTGCTGCTCTTTTCTCCATACTAACAGCAACTTTTGTAACTGAAAATGCTGAAGTGAAAGCCGACCAGTCCATCAATCATACAGTAATCTTGTGTGAAGGGAATATGAGGGAAAGTTGTAAAAAACTAAGGGAGATTTTTTAGCGTTTTGCAAGCTACTATAGCCAAAATCTGGATAAAGTGAGAATTCATAATGAGATCAACACATTAAGCCCACCTATTTCCGTCCCTGGAGTCCAATACCTCCAAAACAAGAATAATTCGGAAAGTTTTGTGTTTACTCACCTTCCCAATAGAGAAACGAGGCGTAGACGAATTTTCCGTGTTATCATCGCATTTGGTTGTGCTGTCACTATCCTCTTCCGTTGTGCTCTCATAGTGTAATTGAATTTTCGAAGACGGCTGGTAGCAATTAGTTTCACGCTGGAAAAACTTCCGGTACAAGGATTACAGAAAAGTTAATAAAATGTCGTCAAATCATAGTATTGGGAAGCAGCGTTTCCCTAGAACCGAAAAACTTATAAGTGAGCATGGATCGACTAGAAAATCATTATAAAAGACATAAATATTCTGCCAGTTCTGCCAAAATTGGGGAGAAGATTCATTTCCCAGCACTAAACGTTACCGAGGTCTACATGAAAAAGTGAGAAAGACTGATGCTTCAAGCCGTGGAAATTGTAATACTACTCATAAAGTCGCCAGCGCAAGTGACTCGCTTTAAATACACAGGGTTGAAGGGCTGAAAATGAAGAAGCTGCAAACAGAAGAGAAAGAGGCGCTGTACCGCTACGTCATCATAACTTTTCCCTTTCATCATATTATCATCTAAGCCCTCCATTTCGCCCATTGCTTGATAGCCTATATTTGGATCGGGCCACATAAAAGAAATATCGTAGTAGTCAAGCACGTGTCAAAGTTAGCCGCTAAAAAAATGAACAACACGCTCTGAGGGTTGGCACGTTCCGTGAGCCTAGTTCTGAGCCACAACCAAGATATCATGAAAAAAAAGGGTTACATCTATTGATTGAAACCGTCAAAACTTCAAAAAAATTCTTACTTTTCGGAATAAATCCCGACGCGTCTTCCTGGGGGCAATAATCTTCTTCTTATCCGGACTTTGTGCAACAGCCGTTCCGCATTCACATAAGCAATCTCCGACAGGGCAAATGCGCTCAGTCTGAAAACAAGAACTTATTCCAAAGTCGACTGGTTCCCCCGATTTGGTTTTTCGCGGACTGATTTTGCCACTGCTTCTTTAAAATAGAATTCAACAGCGAATTCAGGAAAATAAATGCTAACCGTGAACCATTCTAGAATGTGATGTGGATGCCCAGCGTGATGACATTTGCGACAGAACCAGTTCATTTTCAGTAATGGACCGTCACTGAAAAAAACCAAGTATCGCCTTTAATAGCAATCATTACTTTGTGAACATATTTTTGGATAAAGTAAGTTAGATTGAAACCAACTATAGTACAAGTTCGCTCAAACATAATCCAAATACACAAATGGATAAACAAAAAAGGGTTTTCCTCTCACCATACTGAACACGTTCCACCGCAAACCGCGTAGCATTTAACGCAACGACATTTCAACGTTTGCCCAGTGCAACCGCGGTGAGAAAGACGAAAATGAGTACCCTCAAAACAGAAACCAATTATACGACACGTTGTGAATTCGCTGAAGTCATTCCTCGATCCCTTTTAGACTAGCAAATTACTGATGAAGATAACGACGATTGGGAAAAGAACGAAACAAATTAGAAACATGCTCGAATGTCAAGAAAGGGTGCCCTGCAAGCAACAGAAATCGAAGAGTAAGACCATTAACTCAAAAGTGGTTAAAAAAGGACTGAAAAGCCTTGAAATCGTTTTTTAGCATACCTCCAAAGACCTCTGGTTGATTCGCTTGATCCATGAATACTTTTTCACACCTGCTACTGCCGTATGCAGTTCTAATTGATCTAGCATGCCTGAAAACAGCACTAGTACGGCCGTCGACACAACAACAGCTTTTCGAAAGCAATTGCCTTAATCGTCCAATCATTTCAAAGCCTAGTGGAACCGAAGCCGTACTGCTTCGTCGATCACTCTAAGTTGAGTATCTCTTACCTATATAGCTGTCTTTCCACGATTCAACCGTGAAGTCGTCAATAACATCTGACAACCGTCGTCCACATACAAGAGCTAAGGTTGCACACGTCTGCACATCTCCCTGTAAAGCAATTATTCCAAGGAAGCAAAAAGGTGGGCAGCAGATATAATTGGAACTGAAAACGAAGATTCATCTACCTGATCAGCATGATAACGAAGCAGCCTGGCAACTTCTTGCATTGGATTCCAGTTCATGCGAGCAATATGTTCCTTCTCTAGGTGCCCTTAACTACAAAGTTTCAATCGAGAAAAATTATTGATCACCCAAGCATTTGCATTCGCAATTACTCATGATTACAGGTTCGGGTGAGTTTCCCGTTTCATTAGGTATTGCTTAAGAAAACCTCCAAGTGTGGAGAAAAAATTTTCAAAAAAGGCTGAAATCGCAATTTTTTCTTCTCCCTTCGCTGCACAACATCCTTCTATAATTTCGGCCGAATTAAAACATGATGACACATTAATAACGAAAACTAGGTTAAAAAATCATATACAATAATATGAAGAAAAACCACAGTCCCACTGGAACCCCTTTTTTTTGCCCCAGCTACATAACCGACGTCAATGACGAAGCTGTAGAGGTTAGGAAATTTGCACTAATACAAAATATAAAACCAGGATTGATCGAAATAATGTTCATTTATAGTCTGGAAAAGGCAGTTAGCGAAAATGACTCATCACAACTGACCGTCATCGTCGGATGTATCACTGGTCATAGACATGAACATCGATTTCGTTAGATCCGGTTTCAACGCAAACGCCTCATCTTTCAGTCCAGTAAAATCGTTGTAATGTGGATTTTCTCTGCAAAACGCATCTTTGCAGGGCGTATAGCAAGCCATTCAGGCAAAAGGACAGCAAATGAAGAACAGGTAATACTCTACCAAGGACCAATAGATAAAGAAGTCGACCCTTATTGAAGCATAACAGTGTACCCACTCAAAAAGTACTTTTTTCAACCCTATTCAAGGAATCATGCGATCACTACCGAATAACAAACAATTCTAATAATGTGGAACATACATTCCTTTTTCGATCGTTGTCTTAGTCAACTCGCCAGCACCGAAGTAGAAATCTCCTGATGCAACATTATTAGGGGCGAATTCCGAGCCCTGCTGACCGATAGTTGGTGAAAGACGCGCTGGAACGACATCGAATGCAAAATCCTCCTACATGAATGAATCATGAAGCCAGTGAGGAGTGTCTTCACACAAATTGATGTGAGAAATGGAAATGGAAAAAGGACAACTCTTCGAAAAAGAAAAACTGCTGAATTATTCAACTGACCTCCTTCTCTCGTTTCATATAAACTAGAATGATTTCCCGAAAAACGTGTAAGATGTGTTGGAAGTACGGCTACTGTATGAGGAGGTTCAGGCACTTTTTTACCGTGCCGTTCCATCTCGGTCACATATCTACAACATATTTGAGGAACAATTATGGTTCAGTGTGGGGAAATGACACTTTCTGTCTTACTTGTCATATTTTTCTCTGAACGCTGTAACAGCTTCTTTAGCATCCCTATCGTAAACCTGAAAGAAAGAATGTCTTCTAGCGTAGAATGGATAACATGTAGCTGTTCGGTTACTAGACGTAAAGCACAGACCTAAAAAGCTACCTAAAAGTTTATCTCAAGGCAAAATATATACGTACAAGGAGGACCATTTGGGGAAACTACAAACCTTCTGTAATCCAGTCTGCTCAAGAAGTGCTCCCACTAAACGCCAAGTTTGAGCGACACTAGACTGTCCCAAATGCATAGCCAAATTGGCGTTGTGATTGCACAAGGTGCGAAGCGGGTGGCCTCCAGCCAGATAACTGGAAATTGCCTTCCTCCCATCATACAGTAGGTATTGAAAAGAGCACTCATTAATGAAGAAGCAAATATGATGTCCTCACTTTTCCGCCAACTTATAAAAGGCAGACGGTTGCAGAGTGTTCATGGCATTATCCGGTAAACCACATGAAAGCTGACTACGTACTGGTGTGCGGAAGGGATCATACGGTTGTCTCTGAAATATAGAAAAATCTGTACATCATTTCTCATAAATCCACGGTATTGCATCTGTTAGGCTTTGAAAGTAAGCATGTTTTTAATCGATTCTGTAGAATGGCTGGATGTTATACCCTTTGAAATCGGAAATGACAAGTAAGAAAGAGAATTCCAAGATCAAAAATCCCAGAGAACGAAATTGATCTCCCTCCGCAGAAACGCTGGAAAACAGTGAAAAATTCTATTGTATGAGTAGGAGTCAGGAAAGAGCCCTCTCATAACAATCAGAGAATCTCACTTCACCCAAGTCACGAAACCCTCAGCCGAAGGCATTTGATTGGTACTACATCGCTTCATAAATGAATTGATGATACTCAATCACTGCTTTTTACTGCAGTACAAAGTGACTTGAACTCACCCTCCTGGCCATGTACTGTTCTTGATGTTTTATGATCGGAATGTGAGAATTTGCTGAAAATGCACTTACTATCATGGTCCTTTAAGAATTACCCAGTATCTCACCTGCAACTCCAACCAGACCATCAGGTGCAACGTCTAGGGCCATATCACAAGCGTACGATAACGGAGACTGTTTTTGTTCCATGCGATGGAGCACCAACAGACCATCCTTTCCACATGAAACAATTCGTTCTGGATCTTGAATGCTCCACCACATATCTGAAAAAAGTGTGCAACTACAAACATCACTTCAAACAGGCTGGGCAATCAGAGATGAAAATTCATCCTCTAGCTGATAAGTGTATTATCCTTGTTTTCATGACAGAAAAAAATGACTTCAGAGCGGATTGCACCACATGGTGTATCAGCTTTTGCAATTTAGAATATCGGTGATTAAAAACACTTTGCTTCTAGGCAGGGTTTAAATATGAAGCAGCCATTGCGTCATGTTTTATAATGCAGAACAAATAAAATCAAAAAGGACCTGAATTCAGGGGATCAGAGGCGAAATTAGTCAACCGGTTATCTAAGAAATATGGAATTCTATAGGAAATCGTAGTGTAACTGGAAGAAATCCTGTAGTGGATTAAGTAAGAGTTGAAGAAGTTTCGTTCATAGCACATTAGTAAGTGGATCAATAACCAATAGATGAGAATCACTAAAAATGCTGAGAATGAAAGCTCACCAGTGACACTGTCACTATGATCTTCGAAGCTAGCAAACGGTAGGAACGGCCGCCGTATATCCCATATATGGACGCTCATATCGTTTACAACTGAAATAATGTTTTGAATCGATATCTAATTATAGAGAAAACCGAAAACTAACAACAAGGGGTTGAATCGAGATTGAGTGTACTAAAAGAGTGAGAACTAGTAAGCCCTCATTCTTTATATCTCTGTTGCCGAACCTCTTCGGTAATAGTATATGAAAGGCACTGAGTCAGCATAAGAGAGGACGTACCAGCACAACTTGCTATATGGAAAGCGTTCTTCGGATTAGGACTCCAATAAACACGACCAACTGGTGCCATTGTCTCCACTTGATAGCTAGGCGCTGTTGGGCGAGTGCCAGACCAGTTCCAAATCTAAGGGTACGATATGGCAATACATCAAATAACGACACTTACTGGTTAGATATTTAGAAAAAAAGAAACGAAGCAAGGCGAAGAATATGAAGAACACGCAAACTAAGAAATGAAAATAGCAGTAGACGAGATTGAATTACCTTAATGAACTTGTCTCTGCCACCACCAGATGCGATCAAATGGCGTTCTCTTGGATTGAGTGCAATACTTGCCGCATAGCCTTGGTGAGCAGGAAATTGTATCAGCGGTCTGTAAATGCATGCTCTTATAGAACCTTCTTTCAATGCTATTCAACCATCTTCACTGTGGAAAATCCTTTTTTAACTTGACGCATTTTAACGAGCATCTCGTTTGAGATTTCTCGTGAATAAATCTGAACTGGGAAACAGAATCGTGCACAGAAAAGTTAGATTTGAATAGTTACCAATTCTCGTTGTTACCTTCGACTGGCATGCTATTCCAAGTATTCCACGAAATAGTTAACATCTCATAGTTTTCACCCCTCCCGCCTCAACTGTCTGATAAGGTGATATAGATAACAAAAAAGTCTGCACTAACGAAAATAGCGACATTTGCACCAGCAAATTGCTTTACAAGGAGGAGCGACCAAAAAAGAAGGTAAACTTGGGAAATATTTCGATTTTGGCCATAGATTCATGCCGATGAATATGAAATAAGACGGAATCTGCTCTATAATGGCTACTCTAGCTGCTCTATTATGCTGCGCAGCAATCAGGTAAATTAATGTTAATTTACGTAGGATTCGAGTAACGATCAATTTAGAGTTCAGCGCATTCAACGACTGGGGGAAAGGTTGAGGCGGGAAGATAAGGCTTGAAAAATATAGACATGTGAAAGTGTACATTATTTAGTAATTTCTATGACAGTCCCCTTGTTCACATTCGATAGAAATCATGAAAAACGCATTCAGAAGCGAAATTATGAATCACTCCACATATTTGCAGGAATTTTTAGCGAGTTCTGCAGGGAATAATCGGAGAGAAACGGAAACAAAGTAAACGAAAGAATTTTTGCAGCTTTTAGTTAAGTTATAGAACGTAGTACGCCAGCACAACATAAAGATAAAATCCGAGTTAGAGTCAGATAGAGCCACTTTACGAAAATTTTCGATTACGAACACATTTTCAAATCTATCAATTGAAGATAAAAAATAAAGAGACAAAGGACTTGTCTATCATTCATCATTGATAACGATGAAATTCATTTGTAGATGCTCGAGTCAATAGCAGAACAATGATGCTGAGGCATTAGCGATGCGCCTAGCAACTGTACCCTCAGCATGTTGGAACGACTCACTTCAGTTCTAGCGAGTTTTATAATATGATCATAACTAGAAAATGAGCGTCAATGCGACTTGCCCAGTGAAGTAGCCGTGTTTGCGAGTAATTTACATTAATAATATGCCATACGAATATGAATGATTTCTAGGCTTTCATATCAATGAAAACAAATAGAATGAGAAGACCCTTCGACCAGGGTCGGATTTCCTAACAAATTAAACGAGCGGTAACTACAGATTTCGAAAGAAAATAGATGTGGCCATGTAACGCTCCTGTACCTCATTGTCATTTGGAAGAAATGTACCTAACTATGGCAAAACAAGGAATGAAGCCGATACACGAATGGTTACAGGCAATCAAGCACGAGAAAATGAACGTTCATTTCGAGTTAGCCAAACATGGAAAACGCATTCTGGCTTTTTTTAAACGACATCAAGTTCGAGATATTTATGAGACAAAAAGATTCGCTTACTTGTCTCCTTTTCTTGTATCCCATAGACGAATCGTACCACTATCATCAGAAGTTACAAATTGGTCATGTTGATCTTGATGAAGACAAAACGACAAATCGCGGATGACGTCATACGAATTTGTGCCCCTATAAAAGAATAAAAGGATTGTATCATAGAATAAAATCGATAAACGGAAATGAAAACGGGAATCCACGCATAGGGATAAGGGGATTGACAGAGATAAAAAGGGCTTGAAGCATCCTTAACGAACTCACAGCTGCAAAGCATTTCCCAATGTTATTGTTTCGCTGCCTTGTGAAAAAGACAAAGATGAAAAGAAAACTTTCTGAGCGATAAAAGGACACACCCATTCAATGAAAGGTTCAACAATGATGCACTGAATACTTTGCACAATGAGGGACGCAATACTTTGGTGTTTGATTGCAAAGTGCAACAAAACAGGTTCCGATAATAATACACCGACCCAAACTTCTTTACAGGATCCTGTTCACGAAGGTCATATAGGAATACAGCAGCATCTCGAGAACCACTAACAAGTAAGTTATCATTAGAACGATGGAAATGAACAACAGTGGCCGATCTTTGATGTGCCTTGTAATGCATCTCTGAAATACAAACAAGAATCAATATAATGTCATAAGCAAAACAGAGTATGCAATCAAAGCGAACCTATTTTCCCCTTTTGAACATCCCACAAGACAACAGCTCCGTTGTTAGATGTGGTTGCTACCAGTTGATCTAGACAACATAATGGAATACCTCAAGAGATGGACATGCTATCCAACGAAAAGGGAGGTGGATTCACCTTTGAGTTTACTCCATGCCACATTGCTAGGAGAATATAGCAAGTTCAACCGACGACTTCGTGCAGATCTAAGATCGGCTACTTGCTCTAAGCCTTGATCGTCCATCTTGAAAACTTTTAGCACTGAAAAGAAGATGGTAACAGTTTCGTACACGCAAAGCAAGAAGGTATAACGGGACTTCAAAACAACGGTTCCAACTTAGATTCGGGACTGTACATTGGTATATTGCACGCCATTGACGTTATTTAATTGTGGGAAAAAATATCGCTGTATCTACAAAAATATATGGAAAATTTGTTCGATTCTCCCTATTACTAAGAAATTCGGAACATTAAATTTCTTGTAGTTTCGCTTTTTAAACCCAACTTCTAACCTCTCGGAAGAATCAAGAAAATTGGGTTTAAAAAGCAAAACTACGAGAAACTTAATGTACCGAATTTCTTAGTAACAGGGGGAATCGAACAAATTTTTCATATAATTTGTAGGCGAAGCTATATTTTCCCCACAAATAAATATTTACCACTGCTTTTAGGAAAAAGAAAACAACTAATTAGGCACACACCCCCACGACAACCAGCAGCCACCAGCCTAGTTTGCTCTCTGTTTGCACTGAGGGCATCGACGGGGTCTTCGACGTCGACGATAGGCTTGCTGACGGGAGGTGAAGCAATCGAAAGATCGTCATCAAGATCGTAGTCATGCAGGTACAATTCAGCACTTTTCTTTCTTACGGCAGGAATCTCCACCGGTCCTGTGCTGCCCATCTTGGTGACGGTTTTAGAACCGATATCAGTCCAGCTTAATCCTGAAGAGTTACTTGAAGAGGACAACAATCAGAACAGTACGCCAAAAACAGAGGTTTGCTCTTGCTAAAGCATCAGCTATGACTTAAATAATACAAATAGATGGGGAACAGCCATGACGAAAAGACTTTATAATATATAACCTCTTCAACACTGTGGCAGCAGCAATAACAACTTCAGAAGAGCTAGTGAAGCCACTTTGGAGGTAGCGTGGAGGAGAGAAGAAACGGGCGGCGGAACTCGAAGAACAAATTGGCAGATAAATTATGGTCCACTATCACCTCCTCCATTGCGCTCCTTTTCAAACGCTCATCGGTAAACCTCACACACTACATTCGGGTAACAATGAGATGGTTCCTACGTTTAAATATTAAATCGCTGTTTTTCAAATACTGAAAATGGATCGTAGGCCTTCAACAGAGGAAGCTGGGCGTTATGTTGTGACCCCCCACTCCCCAAGCCCCCGCTTCTGGGTGTATATTGGGAAGACTGAAGTAACCATTGATCCCACACATTATGTTAACCTCTCCTTCAACTCAGAAAGTGTGCAATCAGCGGCCAGGTTAGCGAAATATGCCCCCAAACCAAAATGCGCAAAAAGCAAACCCTACGACATGGTACTTCACCACTGTGGCCTTGTTGTCCCTTTTCCATGTTCTGACCCTATATTTACCATGTTGGTAAACCATTTACCAAGGGAACCGACCTAAAAAACATGAAGAAAGGAAGAAAATATGGATCAGGTGGCCGAGAGCTCATGCTTTATAATCGAGCAGCTATTGCTCGATATTTTCTGCGCGCGGCTGCGTCGCAACATTATAGGTCGAGCACATTTTCTCGCAGTAATCACCGCGAATTTTCAGCATAGGGACACGGAGAATAGGAGAGTCTTGTAATGCTAAATTGAATGGAAGAAGGCAGGTTCATTTCACGGCTCCGATGACTTCAACTTCGATCCATCTGATGGAACTGATGGAATAGTCTTGTCACATTGTTCATCTGCGATTTAAAAGGAATAGGAAGAGTGGAGCTGGTGTTGAACCACAATTTCCTACCATTCTCTGTATCAGATCCCACCGCTCCCACCTCCCATCCGAACTGGCTTAACCAGTCTTCTGAAGTCGACCTGACTGCCTTTAACTTTTGTTATAGTGGGAACCTTTTTTGAGCAATTGAAATTCATCTCCAGTGCCCGAATGAGGATCAGAGCAGCGTCTAGTGATTCAGAACTCAGTTCTGCTGGACGTGAAATGTCAAACCTCTTCCCACGCGCAAACTATTCCTTCGTTGCTTTGGATTCTCTTAGTTATCAATGCCCAGGGGACGGGCACTACGTCCGTCCGAGGGCGCACGCGGCAAATTGCGCGGCGAAGTTCTGACGATTTGTACGACTCTGACGCCAATTTTCGGGGTACAAACTCAAAATAGAGTAGTTTATTAGGGTCAGATGATCCATCTAATCTACTCTACTTCGAATTCGAACTCCAATGATAGGCGCCAAAGTCGTTCAAATCCTTAAGAACTTCGCTGCGCAATTTGCATAGTGTCACATACCCCAGTGCCTGACTCATTGTCCCGCAATCGAGCACCAGGGCTTAAATTTCTCTCGTTAAGAAAAAAAGGCGAAATGTAGTTGGGGGGGGAGGGGGGCACCCATCCGAAGGCCAGTATATCAAGAAATGACGTCAATGAAACGCGTTATGTCGTGTTTTATCACGGACATGCCAGTTTTTAAATGAGGGCTTTCGTAGGGAAGGAGCAGGTGGGCGAGTTTTCTTTCTTTTTTTCTTTTTCCTTTGCAGGTGGTAATCATCCCAGCCACCCAGGGGATCCTACCCTACCTAGGCTTATTTGGGAAACTAAATTTCCAAAGCTG
>UZAF01018129.1:0-20949 GCA_900617895.1 Haemonchus placei | reverse complement strand
ATACGGTACTACTGTCTTTTGTCCCACGAAGAAGGGAATTATAAGTGCCCTAGAAGGTATACAGAACAGTTTCACTAGAAAACTCATGATGCGGATAGCCGGCATAGGTTATCGATTGAATCCACATAGCGAGAAGGCAGGGAGGAAGAGGAGTGATTTAACGATGGTTCGTAAAATCCTGAGAGAGGAGGGTAAAGTACGAAAATCCTTTTTCGAGTGTCGGCGTCGAATACAAGAGGACCTCTCTTCAAACTAGTGCTGTCTTTACCCAAAACTTCAGTGAGAGCTAACTACTTTGTTAACAGAGCCGGTTCGCTATACCAAAAGTTGGGTAAATCTTCTACTATTCAATTGGCTGCTTTAGAAGAATAGTTACGTACTCCCGTGTGTTGTGTTTCGTTTTTCCAATTGTATTAGCATATGTGTTGTATTGTTTTTCTTTTTCAATTGTATTGATTTAACTTACATGCGTGGTCATGTAATAAACATAACATAACATAACATAACATAACCATTTTCTTCAGAACAGCAAAGTACAGCTGTCCCCAGGTAGGTCGTTTGACGCTGTAACTCTGGAAGGTGGAGCAGGAGACATCGCTCGCAATGTTGGTTACGTACCGTCCATACAAATGAGATGGTGTTATCGTCAACAAGTCTCCATAGCTTTTTCGTAAGTTTACAATTTTGTTCCCTTCCTATGTATTCCGTACAACTAACATCTTTGACTCAACTCAGCAAGCGATTGGTTTCGCGCACACCAGAAAACTACTGCCCAGTTAATCTTGCTCGGTGTCTTGACGAACCCGTTGACTTTATGGTTTATTTTCTTCCACTCACTTTTTAACTACTATTTTTGTTTTAGCACACAAAAAGACCAGGATTCCGTTGAGGCCCTGATAAACGAACTGGCCGCTCGATTTAACAGTTCGCTTCACACGGTAGAAGTGGTGAATTTTCCAGACGAAGCCCAGTTGCTCGATGAACTTCGTGCAGATGCTCCCACCAATAGCACGTATGGATGCTCAATTAATGAGTTAGTCCTCATCAATTCGGTTTTTAGATTAGTTCTTTGTTAATATCATCCACAGACCGCTCTGTTATGAATCGATTCCAGGTTCGCAGGCGGTGTGATATTCAATGAGTTTGACACAAAGGCTAGTAAGCTTGACTATAAAATACTGTTGCCTTCTGGTTCTAAGAGTGTCGATTTATGGAAACTCGATTCGGAATGGGATGGACCTTTCATTGATAATGAAGATTACGACAGGTGATTCAAAATAAGATATATTCGTTTATTTCGTACCGCCTGCTCGATGTTTCTTGTTGTGAGGACGATGTCGTCTGCAAAGCGGAGATGATGTTAGTACCGGCCTCACTCCACAGTATTTACATTCTGAATAACGATTTTCTCGAGAAGATGCCGTCCTCCCAACCCTCTCACTTCACGTTGAAATGACTTGTTTGTAGAATGAATGGTGAGACCCTGAAGTTGCCAGAGAGCTTCGCGAAATCACCTCGTATAATGACTTGGTACACCCTGGTTGCCCAAGGCTTCACTTACAGTCTCTTCTTCTGTATTCTGTCTCGACAATGCAAAAGGCTTAATTCAAATCGATGAACGTAAGACATAACTTCGTCCTGCACTTTCACGATTGTCGATGAGTTGTGAAAATTTGGACGTGATCTATCGTACGGAACCATCCCCGAAACCATGCTTGTTAGTGAAAAGTACGACATTGTCACAAACAAAGCCTTCAGCGGAAATGATCTTTTAAATGTGTTTGTTTGTCAAAATGAATAGCGGTCGTTATAGAATGAGTGTTGCGGTTAGTGTAGGAGCAACAAGCACACAGCCGGAACACAATCGCTTGAGACAGGCATAGTGGGGGCAATGAAGGATGGTAGGAATATCCGTGCATTCTCATGCATTTTTTTGTTCAGGATTCCTGGTGAACCTCCGTACTGGTCATCGGCTTTTCTATCATTTCAATATGCTATTGATAGTTTATTTATCGAGGTTGATTTGTTGAAAAATTACTTGTTTTGATATGTCGTTGTAGTTAAGCATTTCAGGCTTCCACAGCGAATATTACGATTCCACCAGAACTGCGGCTAAGACGGATGCCTGTGGCTACGTACCTTTTGAATAGTATCACACTTTTCTTAAGAATCTCTTCGTACCTATGGGGTCTTTGCGTATTCGTATTGGTCATTCATACAGCAAGAGAGATAGTCAGTGAGAAGTGTGCAGTGAAGGTCAGTTATTACGATGGTGATTGTGAAAGTTCGATGTTTTACAGACACATTCAGGCTTTTCTATCTGTAATGGGTCTTTCGGCTCCGGTGTTCTATCTTTCGCATGTGCTTTATGCCACAGTGAAATGCTTTATCGTGTTTTCGATAGGAGTTGTTCCGCTCATAACTCGTGTAGCAGTAAGTTTATGTTAATGCTTACAAACTTATGTTTGGCTTTCGTTTATTTCTTCACCTTTTTTGTGTCGCTTACATCCTCTTCACGAGCCCCGGCATCGTAGGCGTAGCTCTGAAAAAAGCATTTGTCCATTTCTTTTTCATGTCAAAACTCATTTTTTTGAACTGTAACTTCCTCTCTTGGCTATGGCTGAACCTGTGGGTTTGGTGTATCGGTCTGACCTCACTGCAAAAGAAATGATCTAAATTGTGTATTACTAGTTGTCGTGGATTTGTGCTCTTTGGTGTAATACTCACAGATGATGGGTAATGTACAAGGGCATCCATCAAAACGTTGTAGAAGGCAGAACATAACTTCTACTGACATTTGTAACTCGAACGCAGTGGCTGCTTTCATAGTCCGCCGGCCGGGGGACTACTCGGCCTGGGGTGTGGTGCAGTAGGAACGAAATCGTCGCGTCGCGGCAAGATAGACGCCGCGCGCGAGGGAATGTAGCAGAATGCAGCAGCAAGTACGAAACACAGGAACAAAAGAACTAACAGTAGAATCGTGCCAAAAGTAGTAATCGCATAGCGATCGAGCTGTATGAAGAACGCTAGAGCCGTATTAACGGCGAAACGAAGTTCGCGACAGCCGCGCGCGGCGAATCGATAACACAAAACCGTTCCTACTGCCCGTCTCCCTACCTCGGCCTGCGGTATCGACCAAGATTGAGTTGTAAACAAGTGACAGCCGGCGGACTATGGAAGCAGTCAGTGGGAAGGTCTTTACCTTTGTTATGGGCCTATTCTATCTGTGTCCCACCCGAGAGGACAATATTGAGCGAAACAACTGCACCACAACCGGAGATTTGTATAAATCGCAAGAAAGGTCAAACATCAGCCAGAAATTTGTCTACTGCTTCCCTCTGAATGAAGCCGACAAGTTAAAAGAAATCGCTTTACTTTTTGGTTGGCTTGGTTTGATGTTCTCCATTAGTTGTTTCATTTTTTTGTGTTCCTTCAGTTGTTTATATTCACATTTTAGGTACATGTTTGGATGTGTTTGTTTGTTTTTCATTTTTTCCCTTTCACATGTTCTTCAAGGACATGTAATAAATTTAAATTGGTCGAGACGTTTGCCCTATCGTGTCCTTGCTTATTATAAGGAATCTGTAATTTTATTGAAATAAAGAAATTGTGGGAACAACAGAACAGAACAAAAGAACTGAGAAATGATGCACAAGTAAACATTGCTGTAAATTCATGCTTGAAAAGGTTGTTTCGGTGAAATTCTTGCAGTTTGAAAATCGTGAGTCTTTTATGTTAAGAGCTTCTTTCGAGTCCATTTATTTCAGCCTGTGAGCGCGTCACTCTTTGCCGTTACGATAATGCTGTATGGAATATCGGCGGTTGTTTTTGCAGCGCTTATATCCTCTCTCTTCAAGACATCAAACACCGTCCTGAAAGGTTTTTTTCGTTCTCTTGTTGTTTTTTTATGGAAGAGCCGGTACTGTCACAACACCTTTGATTGTGCTTTTGAGAGGTGCTTTGCACAAACCCAATCCTCTTCATTTTATTTAATTCCGAATATTCATCATACCCGAGATGAAGCCTGGGAAGAAGTTATGATGGATTGCCTTTTCTAAATTGTTACCGCTAGGATAAGTAGATCCAAGCGAAAAGTGCTGAAAGCTTTCACTGGCCACTCCGTCTTCGCTCTTTTGCCTCTATCCTCCGCTTTCTCATGATAATCAGTATGCTCGGGTTACTCCCATGAAAAAATTCACTAAAACTTCTTTGTTTTTTCGCCAGATGCTATCGCAGCTTTTAAAGTCGTGTGTATTTCAAAGGGTTTCTCATGCAAATGGTAGAAAAGCTTAGATACATTTTTATCTACCATATCTACCAGTCGGATCGCCCGGCTAACAACGGGCTTTCCTCCTTCTTGTGTTGAAGTTGTTCCGCCGCCTGCGCCCTCACAAGTTTTGAAAATCTGATCAAAGAAAACAGGAGCTGTTGGTCTCCAGCAAAACACATGCCTTCACATTTCGTGCCTTGGGTTCATTCCTTCCTATTCCAAATTGACTGCTGGATCCAGTTTAGCTACCTTTTACTACCTACCATCGGTGTCTTAAATCTGCCACCTGCACTCGTTCCAGATTTGAGCGCCTCAGGTCAAAATTAGCTATTTTCGCGTGCAGCCCACCTTCTGTCGATCATGCCGCCTACCATCAACATTTCCGTCTATCTTCATAGCAAATTTGAAGGCCCCTGATCCAGCCTGCTGATTCTCAGGCACGCCCCGCCCAGAGTCGAGAATTGTCACCTACCATTAGTGTTCGCACCCTGCCACTCCTGTCATTTAAACCCCTTATGAATTTGAACACGCTAGATGCACGATGACAGTACTTATAAATTTTCGCCGAAACTCCGCCTATTACGGGAGGAGCTCGGTCCTGGCTCCTAACATAAGTGTTCCCATCCAGCCGCCTGTACTCCCACCAAATTTGAGCGCTAGGTCTAGGTGCACGAGAACAATAAATGTGAATTTTCGCCCAAACTCCGCCCAATGTGGGCGGAGTCTGCTCCTACTACCAACTATAATTGTTGCCGTCCTACCGCCTGTACTCTTACCAAATCTGAACACTCTAGGTGCACAGAAACAAGTGTCGTTAGTTTCAGCACAAACCCCACCCTCTCTAGGCGGGGTCCGGTCTAGCCACCCACCATAAGCGTTACAATCTTGCCACCTGTACACCTATCAAATTTGAACGTTCTAGGTGCAACGGAAAGAGTAGATCTGATTTTTTGCTCAAACCCCGCCCGTTGTGAAGGGAGTCTGAGATCCTGCCACTTACCATGAGTGTTCTAATCCTAACAAGTTTGAATGCTCCGAGATTACGGGGACAGGAGTTCTGAATTTTCGCTCAAACATTTATTTCTCACAAACCCCGCCCCTTTGGGCGGAGTAAGGTCGTGCCACCGACTAAAAGTGTTCAGCCGCCTGTACTCCTACCAAATTTAGAGGCTTCAGGTTCACGGGGACAGAAGTTATGAATTTCCAGTCAAACACACTCACATACATACATACATACATACATACATACATACATACATACATACATACATACATACATACATACATACATACNTCAGGTTCACGGGGACAGAAGTTATGAATTTCCAGTCAAACACACTCACATACATACATACATACATACATACATAAATACATATATACACACACGTAAATACACACACAGACACACTTAGCCGATTTTATAAGTAGGGTGTGCCAAGGAGAATCGCTGCGAAAAATTGCTCAAAAAAAAGTGGGCGGAGGCGGAAGAGTTGAAACTGACAATGAGTACTATGTACTGATTATCGCCTTCGTGACTTTTGCTTCGCAACTCTTGGTAGGCCAACGTTGGAGCGAAAGAATGTGGCTGGATATCTGGGAAATATGTCGTCACAGTGGTTCAGTACATTTATAAATTTGGGTGGAAGTGGTGTGGTGACAAGTGCCGCACTATTACGCACACATGGTCACGGGTTCCCATCACTCATCGATATGCGCCTGGACCAATCGAGCCTTTCATCCTTCCGTGGTCGATTAGGTTGTAACAAATTCGTCTGGGGGGTAAAAGCATTGACTTACACGTCAAATGGTCACCGTCAGCCCTTACGCCACTACGATTCCGAATGGAAGTCGAAGGGGGCACATCCCTCAGACGGGGTCTATAAGCGCCCGTAGACTTCATCCTTTGTCCTTTATTCATTTATTTGTTGCTTCGAAGAACGCGCTACAGTCTTTGTGCATTCATGGCCGCTAGTGGGGACATGTTCCAGTGGAGTTGGGAGATCAAAACTAGTAAATAACGAAGGAGGTGGGCGGGGAAAAATGAGGGCTCTCGCTATGATTTCAGTATTCCTCTCCAAAAGGAGGTAGGAACATGAATGGGTGGAAACATGAATGAAGGATAGGTATGCAACTGACCTCCAACACGTGAAGTAAAAACACATCATCTAGTTACCTAAACCCTCATAAATGCTTTCTGCACCTTTTCGATTTTCATTTGATACTTGCGCATATGCAGCCTCCACATCTGACACATGGGGATGACGTATTTCCTGCAGAATTTAAGTGATAAGGGATAAAGTTTTGGATGTTAATGAATTCCGTGTGGGAGATGCGCCCAATCCGACTTCCATTCAGAATCGTATGTAGTGGCATATTGAATGCGTATGAGGCCTGTAATGACTTGCGGCGGCCAGCCGATGTGCAAGTAGTGCTCTAGAGGGGTCTGGTACCAATGGGCCGTCACCGGAGGAATGGAAGGCTTGGTCGGCCTAGGAAGATACCAATCCGGGCTTCGAACCCGTGTCTGTGCGTGTGAGATATTACGCCACTTCCCACACTACAACACCTCCAGCGGAAAATAAACGCTGCTTTAACAGTGCATGTTGAGATAGTGTAGTGGGATCTGCAAAAACTAGTGTAGTTTAGTATAGTTATACATATACATAGTATAGTTTTTTTATTAGTATAGTTTTCCTCTACATATATTTCAGTGGTAATCGTGTTGTGGATTATATTGGTTGCGGCGCGTTACCGAGCTCCACGGGTCGACCAGATTCTGTTCTGTGCTCTGTACTCACTGAACCCGAATGCAGCTCTCTTCTATGCTCTTGAATCCTTCGCTGACTACATGGATCGCGGCAAGTATAGTCACTATGCTTTCACTATATCTATTTGAATTAAACCATTGATTTAGGTCGAGAATTATCGTGGTCAAACTGTTTCGAAAATTTCACATACTATTTTACGGCTGGACCCGCGTTGGTTATGCTGCTCGTGGATATAATCTGGATGAGCATAGCGACGCTGCTCTTTGACTTCATGTTTAGTGATAGCGACTTCACTTTTTGCAAACTACCGTTCGGCAACAAGGTTGTTCAACTTTTTTTGACCCTTCTACCTTTCTTTCACATAGCTCCTTCTTCAATAGCTTTTATGTAGGAGCACTTCCCAACTTTTTGAGAACCGCTGTTATTTTCAGTACCGGAGTGGGTCTGCCACTAGTCTGGAAGAAAATGATGACAACAATGAGACTGACGAAGGACTACGGAAAACACGAGCAGGTATTTCGGTGCAGCGTCTTATCAAGGTCAGACTTAGTGTTTTCTATCATTTTCTGGAGGTTCAATATTTTTCTAATTTTTCTGTAGAATACTTTGGAACAGAAATGTTTGAGAATGCCAGGTTTTTTTTTCCTTCATACTATCTTAGAAAGCAAGCAATAGGTGTAAAAAAATTCAAAAAACGGCGGAAAGTTTCAATGAAGTTGGGATTTTTCTGGAATGTTTTGGAGGTTCCATAGAAAGACTAGGCCTGTTCCCTCAAGGGTACATAGCATATCCGGACATGACAGGAGAACACGGTCGGTTGATCAGATGGAAGGTCATTCTCGACCTTCATTTTTAAATTTTGAAGCGTCAGAGTGGCCGAATTCGAATAAGTAAAGCAGTCTATCGAAGAGGGAGAAAGTGTTAGGTTGTTTTAGGGTTAAATTATTAGGTTGATGCATAATTATTGCGAATTTTTTCAGCAAATTTTACTTAAAGAAACGATAGAAATGTTTAGCAAAGACATGTTCAATAATTACTCCAAAACATATCCACCATTTACGTCAGACACTATTTTCCATTTACTAGGCAGTCGCATTCCATAGACGAAGAAGTTTCGATTCTTGGAGACGATCCACTCCTTGTCGTTGGCCATCAAGCTATCCATTTTGTCGAAAAATCTGTTTCTTAGCCAATTTTTCGACGGACAATTAACTGATCATTCAGAGGAATTTCTGTGGGTGAAAAGGGCGGCCGTAAAAGCAGATTCAATTCTTTATTCGGCTTTGGCAGACTGCTGCATCGCCGAGAAGTTCGTCACCTTCCAACCTTTCTCAGATTAATAGAGCACCAGTCGGCCTAAAATGGCATCCCCCGGGCAAACACAAACACCCAACGCGCGCCCCGTCCGTCGTGAACAAACTTCCTTAGGTTTTAAGTGTTTGAGTTTCGCTTCGAGTCTAAATCAACCTTATTTCCCCACGCCTCGCCTACTGTGAGCGGAGTTAAATCCTGCCGCTCGACATAGGTGCTCCCGTCCTACCGCCTGTATTTCTATCGAATATGAGCGCTCTAGGTCCAAGTTAAAATTTTCGCGCTAACTTCGCCTTATGTGGTTGGAGTCCAGTCTTGCGACCCAACATAAGTGTTTATATCCTGCCGCCTGCACACCCATCAAATTTCAGCGCTCTAGGTCCACGGGAGCAGGAGCTATGAATTTCCACTCAAACCCCGCCCCTTGGCTCACTGTGGGCGGAGACCTGTTTTTTTTTTAGCAAGTTGTAGGTTTCTTGCAAACTTCGCCCACATTGACGCACGTTCCTCTCACTTATAGGACTCGATTTGCCTACAGTTTCCAGACTCAATGCATCTTTTTTCCGTTCTCTAGGACTTCGTGGAACTGATGGTGAGTTATAACGTTTCGTGGATAACTTCGTCCACATTTGTGCATGCCCCGCCCATCAATGATTGTAGACTTCTTTCCTCTGCTTATATCTAAGCACTTTTTCCCGGTCTCCAGAACATTTTGGAATGAACTCGTGAGTTTTCGTCGCGAATTCCGCTCACTTTGGTGAAAGCCCCGCCCACTTCGAGGATTTGGCCACATTTGTACCATTACCTCTAACCACCTTATTCACGCGTTCTAAAACCTTCCCGAACGAAGTTACAACCATTTTTGAAAAGTAGCCTTCACCTCAACGCACACTCTGCCCATTGTGAGCGGGCTTCCGCTGACGTCATTTATGCTGGAGACACATTCGACAATGCTTCCCCTACATCAACTTTTTTCCTGCTCTGTTGGCTCTCTCCAAACCGAGTTANGGGCTCTGCCAAGCTGATGTGTGCTTTATACTTCTCGGGACATGACCCACCCATCCCACGCTTGACCCGGTCTCTCCAGGCAGGTCTAAAGGAGCTAAGGAATTTCGTGACAGACATACATAACGGCAGACGACTGACGACAGACGACAGACGAAGCACTTTATAGTAAGTAGGATAATGTCGCTTATATGAACAAGACTCTCTGGACATACTAAAGGGAAGCAAGATTATTATTCCTATTGAATTCCCAATTCAATGTTGAAGCTGTATCGAGAGAAAAGAAACCGTGAAAAATCCTTAATAATGATGCATCAACCTATTAGTAAGAAAGAGGGAGTCATGTTATGCGCATAGAAATAAGTAGTGTCCTGTTTAGTCATCCCACGAAATATTTAGATTTATTATTCTTTGAGTCTCCTGACCAGTATACTCTCAAGCTAATAATATGCTTCAAGGCTGCGCTGCTAACAAGCAAATTTTCAGATTTGGTCTTCAACAGGCGAGCGCGCTGTTGACGGTATGTCACTGGAAGCGTATGTTGGACAGGTAAGCATGGTATATTAAAGTCTAAGGAGGTTCTGTATCCCAATTCCAGGGACATACTGAGAAATAGGCAGTCCCTAAGCATGCACATTTAGACACACCTCGATTATGTTAAAAAAGTTGTAGTTGCTGTGGTGTCTTTTTTTTTCAAGCAATCACCCTGTCGANCAGGGCGAACTAGTTGTGTTGTTTATTTGTTTTTTCTTTAACAATTTCGTTGAGGTCACGGTACTTCTTGGGCAAAATGGCGCTGGCAAAAGTACCACATTTTCAGTCATTTGTGGAATCACAGCTCCGACAGCAGGTGCGTCATTAGACTACAAAATGTAGACAGATCAAAGGCTGCTGTCTTTCAATATTTTCCTGAGGGATTGAGAGAAACGGTTTCTAGGGAACCCCTTTCAAACTTTGAGAATGTGGCGACCTCGAGAAATGCACTGTGTTATACAAAAACTTCCTTCCATTGTTTAGGAAAGGTCTTCATCTGTGATCTGGACGTACAGAAGCATCGGTCAAAGTCCCGTAAACAAATCGGCTTGTGTCCACAAGGGAATGCGCTTTTCAACAAATTAACAGTCGATGAGCACCTTTGGCTTATCCATGGGATTAAAGGAGCCGTTGGTTCCTATAAGGAAGAAGGGCAAGAACTGCTTGAACAACTTAAATTGGATGAAAAATCCAACGAGGTCGGAAGTTGTTAAGTCCCAGCAGCTATATGTATAGTCGTACTTCGACTGTCCATTCCCTAACGAGTAAGGTTTCCAGCTTGCAAAGAATCTCTCCGGCGGTCAGAAGCGTAAGCTCTCCGTGTCGATGGCGGTGATCGGTCACAGTTCCGTGGTGTTACTGGATGAACCTACAGCTGGTATGGATCCAGGTGCTCGAAGAGATGTAGAGGCGCTTCTGGAAACGATCAAAGTGGATCGGTTGGTTTTCCATGAAACTGCGAGCACCAGAGGAGACCTGTTAACAATGAACGACATTCAGAACAGTTCTGCTTACTACTCATTATCTGGATGAAGCAGAACTGCTAGGAGATCGCGTTGCAATCATGGCCAGTGGTAGAGTGCACTGCTGTGGGACACCGCAGTTTTTGAAAGAGAGGTTAGACTACAACGCTGTTCGATCTTTTGATTGGACTCTTACTCTGTGAGCATTAATACAGATTTGGAACCGGCTATGTGATGACGGTCGTGGCCGCTGAGAAGGCAAGCGTTCAAGACGTTGCAGAAACATTAACTCGCACTTCTGCAATATATATTCCTGGAGCCGAAAGAGGCAGAGTGCATGGAAAACAATTCGAAATTATCCTACCGAGGAAACAGCAAGAAAGGTGGAATTTTGACCGAACAACTATGATTTTCTCTTTTCTTTTACCTGTCATTGACGCTAATATCTCATGTTTTATCAAAATTTTTCAGGGGTGTGTTAATCTACAGTTGCATGATCTTTTCGCATCCTCATTTTATACTGTTTGCAGTTTTCCACAACTATTCGAGTACCTGGAAACGTCCAAGGATTCTTTGAAGATTACCAGTTTTGGTTTATCGCTAAACACCTTGGAACAAGTACGCTTTTGATTACTTGTGTTGCTGCGTTTTCAATTTTTGTTGAATGCTTTTGTCCCTCCACCACCGTGTTCGTGCTCGAGAATCTCCCAAATCCTTTCAGGTGTTTCTCAGGGTGACTGAAAGTACCGATCCGAACTATTCTGTAGATGCCCGTATCAGCCGCAGTAAGGAGTTTATTCAAGCACAGCGAGGTAAAGTCATTTACTTCGTTAGCATGAAGACCTTATTTCCTACTGCATTCCTATAAACTTATTTCCTGTGGTGTCAACTAGTGATGCAGAGAAAACAGAAACTTTGTCATTCACTATTGATGTGTGGTTACGCGATTAATTTTCAGTGGTTCGCCATACAGGCTGTTCGCTGATGTTTGCACAATTACGTGCCATTTTTACTAAAAGATTTCTCTACTGTGTTAGAAACTGGTCACAATTGGTTGGACAAGTGTTAGTTCCACTTGGAATTTTGATTTTGATCGGTTACCTGTCAGCAATTGAGAGGGAGCTAAATGGCGACAAAGGCTAGTTTTTGAATTTCCTCGTTCCGAAGTTCGGATCATTTTTTTCTTCATCTTCTCTCCTGACTTTTTCTCTGATGAACATTTGATACACTCAGAACGGCTGTTTTCTGTGGCGACGTTCGGACCATCTCGCATTCCTGTGATAGTGGAACAATGGTCTCCGATAGTGAGCGCATATATCGATATCGTATCGAAGGAACCAAAATCTCAGGTGTACTTTTATTGTTCAGTGTTGTCTTTTTGACTTGGTTCAATATTTCTATCAAAAGTTATGTTCAGGTCTATGAGCTCGGTCCTGATGACAACTTGACCACCTGGGTAGAGGATTTGCCAAAGCAACTACCCGAGGCTGGATTCGGCGCGGTGTTCGCCAACAACTCCGTCGAAGTGCTCTTTAACTCCCGAGCGTACCACTCATTGCCAACTTCATTGAATGCCTACGACAATGCACGACTGAAAAGTGAAACAGATGGTGAGCACGGCCATATGACCAGGATCAATTCTGGGCTACTCGATTTCAGTGAATTGTATTGAAACAATGACATAGAAAATTGACAACTACTTTGAATCGCTAACGTTTCAGTAATTCACTAGAACGTCAGCCGTTTAGAGTAATTGTCAGTCTCCTATGTCGTTTCAGTGAATCCGCCTTCTTCGACGGCGATTCAAATATATGTAGTCATATTAATCAGCTACTCGATGTGAATTGTCCATCTGAGAATAGCGCCTTTCAGCACCTGATGGAATCATCCGCACCCATCTGCTTACTTATTCTCCCAATATTTCGAATAGCAGCGGACCATCACCTCTTCTGAGTCAAGGATTTGTGAACTCTTTGCTGGGACCATTCTTAGTTTTGGCCTTGGCGCTCGTAACATCACCTTTTGTTATTTTTCTAGTGGAAGAGCGTGTCAGCAAGTTTGCGCACCAGGTCCGTTTTCTGTGTTGTTAGTTTATTCCATTTATTTATTCGGCTTGAACCCCACGCAAAATGCAGCNTCTGCAATCTTTGACGGGCATATCTCCAGTCTTATTCTGGGCATCCTCGTTCCTCTTCGATTTCCTCTTCTACTCCATTGTTTGCGCATGTTTCTTAGCAGTGTTCATAATATGTGGTTGGATGCAAGGGTATCTCGGATTGTGAGTTGAACTTTTTGGTATTTCTCTATTGCCTCTATTGCCAGCATTTTTTGTGCGCCTAGCTATAAAAGAAAAAAGAAAGTGAAGATTTTCTCTTCAGCGTGATTCTGCTATTTGCACTGTACTTTTGGGCATGTGTCCCGTTCATTTACACCGTGTCCTTCATATTTTCATCGCCATCAAAGGCGAACGCTTTATTGATTCTCTGGCAGTTGGTGGCTGCATTTTTTGCTATGATGGTGTTCATAATTATTTTTGTACTTGGTGAACTGACGGTGATAGAGCCAGCAATCATCGAAATTATCAAGGTAACTAGGAACTTCATTTCTATTGTTCTTATTGCTGAGGCAACATCTAAAGTCGAATGGCTGTTTTAATAAAGTAACGCCATAGTCATTCTGCTTTCCTTTGTCAGATTTTCAAGTTGCCAAACTCCTGCTGGACATACATTCGTTTATAGTCATTACTACTGTGTTTGCTGCCCTCCTTCGCTCTCGGCAATGCTGTGATGACGGTGGGAAGAGTTTCAGCTGAGAAGTCTCCGCCAAGAGTTCTGTGGGAATGGAACATGCTCGGTGAGTTATTTTCATGTAACCACTTTAATTTGATATATTAAATTTTATTTCAAATGAATATGCATTTTTTGAAATGGCAGAAAATTAAGTTGCAGTAATTTGTCGGAAACCTAATACTTTTTTGCTGGTCTTTTTTTCTGGAGATAGTGCAATAATTGTGGTGGCATTTCAGGTAGGAATTTAACGTTCATGCTGGTATTCGGCTGCTTCTCCTCACTGCTTTTTCTGACGTTCCAATTCAAATGCGTAAGATATAGATGTTTTCAACTTTGGGATTTGCGACATGGATGTAGGAGATATGGCAGAGTACGCATTTCTTTAATATAATTTTCCTAAGAAGTTTTGAATCAGATAGTCAGTCGCTGCTTCCAGGACGCTGACGATGATGAGGACAGAGCAGTGGCTGAAGAGCGGATGAGCGTGCAGCAGCACGGCGGCGATTTGGCGCTGGAGGTCATGGTAAGCACATTCTTTTGAGCATCGTGCTCTTATAATTGTTTCCGNTATATTTCAGGATTTGTGCAAAATGTATGGGCATCTGAGAGCGGTTGATGGTCTGACGCTAGGTGTACGGAACCGCGAATGTTTTGGACTGCTCGGTGCGAACGGCGCTGGAAAGACAACTACTTTTGATATAATCACGGGACAATCATTTGCCACATCTGGAACCGCTCACATAGGCAAACAGGACGTGACGGAGCAAGTCGTGGGTCAACTTGTCCGGTTCCTCGAAAAATCGCTTGGACATTTTGTAGTATTTTTTGAAAAAGTTTCATTTCATCTGTTCTTTTCAGCCAATCGGTTATTGCCCTCAATTTGACGCACTTCTTTTGGACCTAACTGGAAGAGAATCTCTTAAGGTATTACTCGTAATGTATAAGACCTCATACTTCTCAACTGTTTGCTCTTTGAAGCCGCCTTCGACCGTCCCTTCTATTGTTACCGCTTAGTTCGATTAAAGTAAAAGACAAAACCTGAAAACTTCCGCAGAAGCCGTAATCTTGTTTCGAAGTCGCTGGTATAACGACATTGAATGCCTGTTTAATAGTTGGTTTCTTGAAGATTGGTTAGGAACTCAAGCTATTTTTACAGATCCTTGCTCGTATGCATGGTTTTCCGCAACCAGCTGACATAACGGATGTTGTTCTTCGCAATGTTGGTATGGCGGATCACGCGGATAAATTGTTGCGATACTGCAGGTAATCATGTTCCATAAGCCTATTCTTTCACTATTCTTCACAAGAAGACATTTAGAGAAAACAATCCTTTTTTGCAATTCCTTCGAGGTAACAGGTTGACTAGCGTAGTGGTAGCGTTAATCAAAATCAGCTGTATCACCTACGTTGATCATCGGCTTCGTCGTACGGACACCAGTTACGTCTCCATTCGTCCCTGTCGTGAGCCAGAGCGGTCTGTAGATCGATTTTGCTTGAAGGACGAAAGGAATAGCATAGCTTCGTTCAGAGCTTTCGTGAAGAAATCTTAGAATGGCGTTCGGGGACCTAGTCCTGGTCCAGCGGTCATCACGATAGCGTTTAAGGTGTCCGGTCACCTGATCGTCGATCCCTTGGCGTAAGCAACGACATCTCTTATCTTCATTCGTTGACGGATCTCGGGACTCCTGGTTTCCTTCTGTCCTTGCGTGCATAGGGAATTTCCGAGCATCGTCCTTTCCACTGCGCGCTGAATGACGCCAAGTACTAATTGTATAGTCCAAACTTCACAGGCGCACGTAAAGCTCAGAAACCCTCTTTGTTTCGCTTGGCTATCCTTTATAGGTTTCTACTAATCCTTTTGAGGATGGATGACCGAAGTGTAAAGTTCATAGATTACAGATATAAATTGAAGTTATAAGTTTATTATGCCTGCGAAATGAAGACTTGAGAAAGAAAACAAAACGCAATGTAAATGTCGATCATTTGTAAAAGCAACCAACGCACTACAAAGATAAATTAGTTGATTAATCAGTCTCAGAGAACGTTAGGACCAGTTCCCTTCAGCAGCAACTTAACTACTTGGCGTTTGAACTAGACTAGCAGAGACGTGTATATTTTTCATCACACTTGGATAATCACTGCCAGCATAGAAGGTAAAGCTACTCGCTCGCAAGTTAGTTTCAGGACGTGCCAAAAAAACCTTCATGGAGCCACCCCTAGTCCTCGAATGTGTCAGCTTGAATGTGTCAGCTTGAAGACATTGGAACCGTGACCAAACGTACTGTGTGCAAGTTTGTGTTTGTGAACCATGCAAAGATCGAAAAGCCTTCGTCGCATTTCTAAAGATGTCAGCCCAGGATACTGATTCCTGATAGCTGCCTTTGGTATTTCGGAGTACAAAAAACCACCAATTCGAATGAGCAGCTCATGATTAAGGTTATTCTGAACCTTTTCAAATGCATAGACAAGCTTCCTTTCCTTGCTGTTGGGAACCGTAGTGCTGGATTCGACCAAAGGTCGCATACACGACTTGTAAGCACGCAACAGACTCTTTTATTAGCTAAAGACAGCCCTTTGAAAATTTGAAAACAAGTGACGGCTGACATACTTTTTCGGGAATTTCTCAAACAGCCGACAGAAAAGAGACGTCATACTTACGCGGCGAAAATTCTCAGGGTTTCAGGATGGCTCTTTCTTTTGTAACGGAGTAACGAGAATGTTTCGTGCAAGGGTACCTCAGCGAAGCATAACGACTGGTTATGCGAGGACCACAGATAACAGCGACTATTCTCTACACAACAAAATTGGCACAAAATGAGGGGTGACCGAGGAAGAACCAGGCCATTTCATGATTAGCTCACATAGCTCAGAGGCAATGAACCACGGAAACTCCATCACTGGTTCGACAGACGGCACCAACCAATCAGGGACATTTCTGTCATCTTCCTGGAAGACGCTTTAGAAGTGATCAACCAATATCTGGCTTTATCTGGAGAAAATGCAACAACTCAATCTCTTCTCAGACAAACGATTTGCCTGAAGCCCTTGACCCATCTGCTCAAATACCTGTGAAAAACCTTAGCATTAACTAATTTAATAATTTTCCTTTCTAAATAGTCGTTGTATACTCTTAGATGGGTTTGGAAACGCTTTGTAAAGGTTTTGTATTTATCCCAATTTCCGGATTGTTTGGCCACATTGAATAAGCATTCTCTATGATCCCACATATTCTGCAAATGCCTGGGTAGGTGGATTGATTTCACGCAAGGAACCTTCTTAAAGGGAATATAGTATCAATTGCGCTATGCAAAACAGTTAAGAAATGCTCGTACTTTTTATTTACACTACCTTGAGTTTCAAGCAAGGAAATCAAGTGTATTTGAGCTAAACTATGACACAGATCACCAAAATTACAGCTGGAGTGCATCCGCTTGTAAATGTAGGCAGTCGGGGACACCAGACTCATGTTTTCAAAAACAATGCCATTGTGGTCACTCAAACCTACAGGTGGGACAACTTTGGAATTTTTCACCAAATGTGGCGTATTAGAGGAAACTAAAACAAGTGTGTTGCTACCTCTAGTGGGTTTTCTGACATATTGAGTAAGGCTGTGGCAATGAATTAGCTCATTCATATAGACCTTAGCGACATAATCAGGGTAGCCTTCTCACTGGTCTTAGAAATACGGCAAATTGAAATCACGAGTACGACCTTATGTTTCTCACATATCAGATCAATAAGTGCTTTAGCAAGCAATTCGGAGCTTACTCTGGAACATGAGGGTGCCCTATAAACCACAGACATTCTAAAACTGGAATCGTCACAGAGTACCTACCTCTGCGCAAAGTATGTCGAATGACTCCTCTACTGATTCGGCAAATACTGAAAATAGCGAAAGCCCATGTTGAGCTAGAGGAATGACACCACTACCAGTTTTTTTGGAACGGTCACATCTAACTACGACGTAGGGGTCCACAACCGTACACAGTAATTACTTAGTAGTAATTACTAATACGGCTAAAGTGAGATTTGGTTTTAACATGTCTCCGACAAGGCAAATATGCCTTAGTTTTCCGCCAGCAAAATCTATAGGAACTCATTGTTTCTAGAGACTGACCTCACATTAGCCTAGAAACACCTGAGCGGTCCAACATACCAAGGAAAACTTCTCAGTCTCCCTCGATGCTATTGGAGCGCCTGCCCACATGACTAGGATCTGAAGTGCCGGTTAAACCACCGTTGGCAGGTGGTGTACCTTCCTCATGCCGGCTACATTCCTCACGCCTACGCCTCCTTTGCTCTGAAGTCAGGGACACTCCTACACGGACTCCCTCCCCAATAAAGTAGCGGAGCCGTTAGGCCCTTTTCACCGCCAGTCGTTTGGAAACTCGTGACGGTAGCACAACCTTGAACAGCCTATCCTTGCCTACTAAAGGCCTGTCTAGACGGTATACATACATGGGTTGCATTCAATGTCAAGAAAGTCGTAAAATATTACATACACTAACATAATCGTATTAAAGGCGTTCCCGTATACTTTGGCTTTACTCTTCAGCTGTGCCATTGATCACAATAGATCGAAGCCTCTATACTTCCTGGTAGGGTAGCCCTTCAGTAGAAGCAGTAACACTACAGAACGCCGTTTGACCCCGATACTCTGACGTAGTATCAACGCTAGTGTCAGGTGACGACTCAAGAGGCACTGACTTGCGAACACAATCTAGTTCTTGCCTCAACTCGATATTCTCCAAGCGAAGTGAATGTATTTCAGGTGTGATTGCAGTGATCACCTTCTTTATCCATCAGCAATCTGGCTAGACTTCGTTATGGCCTCCACTTGCTCTTGCAACTCTTTTGGGAGCACCACTTCCACCGCTCCTAGATCGCCTTGCTTCTGCCCACTAGCATTTCTCGAGGCACTGCTGCGCAGATCCATGGCGGATACATGAATTGGTCAATTCCACGAATCGAGTTAATCCAACCGCAGCAGCAAACGTTCCACTGACACTCACAAAGCAAATAAAAACAGCGGGTAACCATTTGTGGTGGCACTCAAGACGATCGAAAATGCTCACGTGTCACAGCGAGCGAAGCGTGAATCCGTTGAAGTCGAGCGGAAGCACAGAAAATACATATCGATCAGAGCGAAATGTTGGGCTGCCGCACAGCGCCCACGACGGATCGAGCAGTGAACTTCAGAAGGAAGAACATCAGGCAGGTTGGGCGACAATTGACAGTATCGCCTGGATCTCCTTTTGTATTTACCCTTTTATACAACAACACAGGCTTGCTAGTTTTCACAAAAAGGGTATTTTGCATTCCGACAGGTACGGCGTGAAGAGCCTAGCCAGAGTTCTGACGTTCTGACGACAATTACCGGAGATCTCTTCAGATGTTCAGCTTCGACCCTATCAGGAATGAGCGCCAAAATTCTTATCGACGTGATGTCATGTAGAATTTCAGAAGGGTGATGTCATGTAGAATTTCAGAAGGAAGAGCCGTAAGAACGACGCAAGCGTCTCGCCTAACTTGGTAGGTTTACATGCAGACGTGGTTGTTGAAGATATCCGAGTAAGCGTCGACGATGACATTCTCCATTGTTTTCGAGAAACAGTAAGTATTCCGTGAGGAACGATGGGAGGGAAGTCATCATGGTCCTGTGATTGATGAAGCTCCCAGTATGCTTTGCCAATGCACTTCCCATCCTCGGCGGCTTCGACCAAAGCTGCTGCTCTTCTTTCTTAGAGATCTTCCTTTATCGTTTCCCTGCACAGCTTGGCAAATTTGGACGTTGCCTGCATCTCACGCGATTCTACGCTTGCGTATCAGCTTCGAGGATTCTCGCAGAGACATGTCTCCTGGTAGCTTGTGGACTCTGTGCTTCCCGAGCGCTATCGTGGAAATGCTCTCTACGCACTGAAAAATATAATCTAACGAGGAGGAGACAATGGTCCGCTCCCGTGTAGAATTTTGGAACAACAGCGACGTTAGTCAGGCAAAACTTTCAGTTGAAGGTAATGTGACCTACTTCATTATGGAACTGCTCATCGGAAATGAGAGGGCTTCTGGAACTGCGATTATCATGGATGGTTTGGTTTGACGTGATAAAATCGAGCAGCCATTCATCGTTCTCATTTCATTCCCTTCCGTGGGTCCCGATATGCAGTCCTTCAGCCGTTCACCCGGGGTGAAATTTGGCGTCAAAATCACTTACGATGACCTTGAAGAAGGTTTGGTCTTGCCCTGTAGAGTCTCTATGGATCCATATAAAACGCCTCCAACTCCTCTTCGTAGCTTGCCCCGTCTAGCTTTTCTGTTCGTAGCTTGATATCGGTGAGTAGGCAACGAAGATTGTAGGGGTGGGGTTGGCCATATCTCCTCAATTGCAAACGTTCGATTCGTGTTGTCGAGCTTTCCTACGAATCGATGTTCATGCCAAGTATGACGGAGACACCTGAACTTCCGACGCTATGCTGTCGTATGTTCTGAAGAACAGTTCTTCTTCATCCTCGAAGACGGCGTGCAGTGGGCGATGCTTCTCCCCCAGCTTGCATCATCAGATCTTCGATACACGCTTCCGATGCAGGGCTTCGCACATTTAAAGTACAGAGAGGTTCCCTGAATCCACTTGCGTTTATAGGCAAATGCCGGTGAGTTTTGGTTTGCGATTTGCTCTCCTATCCGCACCAAGTAGCTGGTCACCATCCGGCTAAGTCCCTTCAAAGAGACAGAACCTTCAGTGGAGGAGATCCACGGATCATTAAAATGCCGCTGATATGGTATGATTACGATTTCTCGACATGGCTCAGAAGTATCGTTAGAGATTTGTCGTAAGTCACAAACTCTCGGCAATCCTTGTCGTCATTATCAACTTCATGCTTTTTCTTAAATCACCATCAGTGGCCATCGTGTTTCATTCACCAGTCCCTGTCACAAAGTTACGCTGAAATCCAAAAACACGCCGAGTGGTATAATAGCAGGTTACGTATGGTACGATAGTTTTGGAAATTTCAGTGGAGGGCAACGTCGAAAAATCAGCGTTGGACTAGCGCTGCTCGCTCCAACACGAATTATCATCCTGGATGAACCTACAGCTGGAATTGACCCCAAAGCGCGTAATTAAAAGCTCTTTTATGGAAATTTTGTTTTCTGCTTCTATATAAATTTCGAATCCAAGCGTCGGGTTCAAAACAGTTCACTTATTTTTCAGGCACGACGTGATATCTGGGAGGTCTTGTCGATTATACGTGACAGTTCTGAGTCGGCTCTCCTGCTAACCTCTCATAGCATGGACGAATGTGAAGCGT
>UZAF01018128.1:14049-30931 GCA_900617895.1 Haemonchus placei | reverse complement strand
AACCAATTTTAAAGTGAACTGTGCCTTCCAAGTTCAGCTGTAATTTGGTGCACGGCCGTCCACCATTCCAAATGGTTTGTTTTTGAAAGAAAATCGTAAAGGCCCTTGGTTTCGATACCATCAACCAATTCAGTGGGGATGGAAGACGTGCACACTTCATAGTTCAGCGGAATTAATCCAAGTCTATGAATCTGGTGAAATCACCTGCGCCCGGACGAATAAAGTCGCTCAGCTCAGAAGTGCAAATTAGATGATGTCAGAGCAGGGTGTTTTTTTTGAATATAACAACGATTAATCTAATTATGGCTTGATGACGACATTCACCGTCTGCAAGCTAATTTTGAATGCTGGTGACTCACATGGAACGACGCTTCTGTTACGATTAGCATGCTGAGTACCGATGGTAACATGCTTATCCGGATTACGGTAGTCACGAATAGTATCCCATTGGGCTTCGATCTTTGATGGATCAGCTAGACAGTCTTGAAGGAAATTCTGTAAATACATTACTCGACTCTGAGATCAGCTTATCCGATGCAGATTACTTTAAAAATATATTCCGCTACGAGACATGGTTCCTCACTCAACCTACTTAGGAGGAAGACAGCGGAATCAGGAGGTGGAGTACCTCCTACAGAAAAAAATTACGGGCTAGTAGTAGGCCACAAAAGGGGAAATCTAGCGTAACTCTCAATTCGCTCACAGTCCGGAATTTCCTAGTCAGTTGACTCGCCGCTGGACCCATCTTGGTTGCACTAGTTAGTTGTCTCGCAGCGGTTTGAAATTCTGTTCAACAGTGGCGAGATTTTAGCCTAAGAATCAAATCTGTACGGCACCCTCGTACAACTGACTGCTCCCCAAGTGAAGTTAGCCTTAACGAGTACGTAAGGAAGTGTAGAAGGCTAACAATGCTGAGCTTCCGCAGGTTGTCTTCCTCGCTTGATGTGGGATGTGCCTTCGAAGGGTGTGATTGGGCAGAGTAACTCATCCTACCATAGGAACTCACCAATATCACATGACCAGTAGAGATATCGATACTCGATTGGGCGACAGCTTCTTCACACCAACTAGACGTTGATGAGCTCTTACTGCCACGTCCCGACCCTGTGTCCTGGTTCATTCGTTGACGGCAAAGTTCCTGAAACCAAAAGCTTAAATCCGCTCAAAGGCAGATAATCTTCCTCATTTATAGACAAATCATCACTCAAATCTTTTTTTTTTCAAAAAAAAGGTGATATGATAGCTCCCGCAAATGGAATCAAGGAGTTAGAGGGACTTGTGGATTACACTGCTCCTTCATCTTTTGTTTATGGGTCTATGATGAGGAAAACATTCAAGGGCATAATTTCAGCTGAAGTTCCAAGCCGTTATTTTCACGCTCATAAAAACTTTTGCTACAATTTGGAGAGACTCCAGAGTAAGGAAGTGCGTCTGGCCATAAAGAGCCCTGGTCCTGACCTAAGAGTTTGCAATTGTTACAAAATATTTCTACCGGACCACCAGACCAACCAAAGGGGTTACCGCCTATTCACGGCATCACTACTTCATAGAAATCACCAACAGTAAGTGGACACTTCTGATGCGAGGAAGGGGTATGGAACGCTGATAAAGCCGCTGGAACCCAAAGCTCTTGGGGCCTAATTGGTGAAGCGTACCCTCCCCCGGAACCAAAATGCACTTGAACATTGTAGAACAACCATAACTAGGCATTGTTTCACAACAATCTTACGCTACTGTATTCAAGGGTACTCATTTTGGTTGGCGTCGGTATGCCACCGCAACACCGGTAGGAATTCGGGCCCAACTCATTGTGAGGTACAGTAATCCACGTGATCCCCACTCGAATGCCTAACAAATGCTCACTAGGGCTCTGAACTTCCCCCACTTCTCCATCTTGCTGCTGGCTCAAGCCCCATTCTTGATGCGTCATATATGCGACAGATTTTTTAAGCTTTTTTCTCTTTTTTCAAATGTGTATGATTAATCTCACAAGATTGATGATTTATGGACAAAACTTCAGTCTGAGACGGGACTCGAACCCGTAATTGTGCTTTCGGAGTTATGATTAATGTTTCACAAAGTCGCTTGTTACTACAGCAACTCTCTTTCCATTAATCTGTTATCGACTCGTAGTGATTTATGCCATTATAAATCGACGAACCTGATAAGTCAAGCTGTTCTTTCCTTCAATATCGTGGATACCGTTTGTGATGTTGGTGGTGTAGAAACGACGATGTTTCATTAGATGCACCTTAAAAACGGGCAATTCGTCCTTGTCATGAATACTCGTCCAACAATATACTTACAGCCATCACAGAAATAAGTGCAGTGATGGTGAAAGCACAGATAAACAGCACTGGCATAAACATCCAATCTCGATCCGAGGATTCAACAGGTACAGAGTCCTAAATGGAATATCACGGTTATGGTATGACAGCTGTTTCGAGAAAATTCGGCAGCACACCTCTCCTATACCAATACCAGTTTCGTCTACTTGGGCGCCCGAGAATCTCGCAATGTCTTTCCGTCGTTTATCTGGAATTGGGCGGTTATTTCGATGCTGACTCTCCGAGCTCACTAGTCTTAATTAGTACTGTAGCATGTTGGCAACCAATGATCAATATCAATCGATAACCAGCACTTACAGACAGCTTGTGCGACGCCTTCCACAGTGTCGATGCGCTTCTCGTTCTTCGGTTTTGGGTTTTCAAGGCGACTGATACGCATCGATAATTGATTTTTGTCGAATCTAAATAATCACCCTTGAAGCACACTGCAAATAATCAACGACAACTTTTCAACGGTTCTATTGATAATCACGTCGATCCCGAATTATACCCCCGATCAATATGTATGTTTCCTATGCCCGACCCACGGAAAGGTTTCGGTCAGATATTCGGATATAAAAGCCGACTACTACCGCTTCCATTTTGGTTCCGCTGGTTTCAAAAATTGAACTGCCATAAAATTTATTGCCCTCTTTAAACCTATAAAATGACAGCAGGGAACTCGTCCAAATATGGACGAGTTGTGGAGGCGGGCCTCATTGCGGTAGTAGTCCTTGGTAGGCTAGCTCCGCAATTTCATGGAACGGGGCATAGCGTTAGGGAGAAGTGAACAGCCCTCTAGTAGGCAAGCTGACAGCTTGTTCTAAAGAACTGATAGTAGTCTGAAGTATTCAGCACTCAGTAGGTATACCGAAGAATAAATCGCCAAGAATCGATAGTAATGCTACATGCCCAACACTTCTTGATGTTTTATTTCCATACATCGGGATATTTCGGAAAAATTATAAGGCTGTAATTTTCTAAATAGCCATTTAAGTCAAAGTAATCCATGCTTACTGGAAATCGTCGAACAACAAGTTGTTGGGTGTGGCGATTTTGTTTTGCAAAAATTCGATTAACGGATAGAGCTGTTCTTCATCTTTGATGTTCACCTAAAGGATATAGTGAGAAGTATGATAATTAATTTATTCGAGAAAACGAGACATTATAAATGATTATTCACATGAAAGTGACGAGATTATTTTTCAGTCTTTATAATTGGGCGTAGGTGGCATACTGACATTCATGACTAATTTTTTCGAACCTCTCCTCTCCCGCTCCCCCGCTTCCCTAAAGATTGATATGGCTAGCAATGATTTTAGTGATATGTGGTACTATATTACACATATGATGCATCCAAAACTTTCAAGGGGATCTGGACCATATCCCAAACTGAAGCGGTTTTCTGGTCTGGAGCCCCTAAAGTCCTCTTTCCAGAGTACTTGCGGCCTATGAGCCTACAAACCTTTTGAAACATAATTAATACGCATCCTATGGGTCAATCTACCTCCAAAGGCTAATTTTTATAAAACCCACTAGAGGGAGGATCCATGCTTCGAGAAGTCAGAAAGTCAGAGTCTTAGAATAAGTTAAAGAGTCAATGGGTCTGCAACTCGAATTTTACCCATAAAAACTTCAAGTGATAGGTATCACGTCCGCCTAATCTTACTGGGATACAAATTGGCATTTTAATGTGATCAGTATAGCATCCTCGATAAGTAAAACTCACTTTCAAATAAACTCTGTTACCAACAACCCTTGTAATGGCCATGTTACGTCCTTTAACGATCTTGTGCTCCACATTTTCGAGACCTTAACATCGGATTTTTTTCAAAAATAATTACAATCAACTCGGTAGTGATCAGTCTAATTTAAATCGGCTGGCTCCTAAGTACTGCACCTATTACTGGATCAACTATCAAAAAAACACTTGAAATCTTTCTTGTATAATCGTTATTTTCGATTTTTTTCCATTTTTTCCACTTTACTACTGAATTTGGCTCCATTCAAAGAAGATGCTTGCGGTTCTAGGTTTCCAGGACCGAACAAAGTTCTGATTCGGAAGTTATGTCAGTGGAGGCCTGACAAAACCAATGCGCTCTAGTTTTACTGTGAAGCACATTTGGCAGTAAACTTTAACCATCCCAGTTCCTCTGAAGTTGGGCAAATCTTTCACCTTCGTGTTTACGCTGAATAGGTTATAATGTAATGACATCATTTGGGTGAAGCTCGAGCTCATGACTTAGTCAACAGATCACGCAAATTATGCCCGTGTTTGGCTGTACTTTCTCTGAAAACATGATGATGAACTATGTAAGCCCTTTTTCGGTTCGCGAACACAAAGCGCTGGTTTAATCAGTTCGGCTTTGGCTAGGGTATTAATATGTCATATCAAAAATGAATGTAGGAAATGAGAATCGTAAAGGTTCCCTTCCGTTGGTCCCCTTGTTTCAGCATAGCTACAAAAGCTGAGCTCTAAGCGAGTATTCAAAGAACACGCATGATGACTTTTCTTCAGGAGTGTTCTGAGAACACGCATGAAGGTTCATTCCGATGTGTTCTGTGGACGGTTGCTGCTCGAGTTTCCTTGTAGGAGATGTTTGTAGGAGCAACGAGAAGGTTACGCTATGAAGAAGTTTGTAAAATTCAAAATTAAATGGCACAAGCATGGGTCCACCATGAGTGTTGGAAGTCGCTTACTGAGACCAGTTACAAGAGGGCATGAAGTTCCAACCATAAGTATATGTGTGACAACATCATGATGCTCTCCCGTAAAGAACATAATCGCTAAGGCTCACGTGAGACAGCTCAACTGACATAAGCCATGGAACTGAGTTTAAGAGCTTATTATCGAGCTGGATTGAAAGTAGTTTGCCGCTGCATGGTCCAAAAGTGATTCTAAAGGAATCCTTGACCTTATGTTAAAGTTTTCTGTAGGGTAGTTCGTTTCGCCCCTCACTTAGACGAACCACTTTGTTCCTACTGTCCCTCGGGGCTCTTCAGTAAGTGAGGGACAGTAGGGACCAAAGAGTATGTAAGTCAATGTGGTAAATAACTATCTACCCCAACAATTAATTGTAATGTATTAATAAATAAGCATTATAAAAGACGTCGAATACGAACTCCGTAACCCGATTCTTGGTTTTACTCCAGTTGTTTTGGGACCGACAACTAGAGACAGTGTCGAGACGGTTTCTTTCCGAAAGTTGGTTCTGATGGCTCTTCACTTCTTTGGGATTGAAATGACTCTACCTTTGGTTCGGAGGAACAGCTATATTTTCTAAGAGTGCTTATCTAACTAGCTGTACGCTCTTCAGATAACACTCTAGCGAGATTAACTTAGACCGTGCCACCCTTACCCGATCGACTCCATGAGTTGAGGGTTTAGTGGCGATGGTCCCATACTTTCACATACAACCATCACTAGTCCTATCTCTCCAGGGGTGAATTACTGAGTGATGGCTCCATTGGGTATTACGCTTGCATCAAAGGTCTGTCTCAAGCATGGAACTTATGCTGCTTAACGTGGTCAGCAATGTTTAAGGACATGTGGACGAGATATTTGCAATCACAGCTTGGCTGTTAGTCTATCGTCGATGGCCCCTCTGATGGAGAAGATTGCTAGTGGCAAAAACAGGAAGGGCTTTAGTTCTGATGTTTATGTGGAAAGACAAGTCGTACTTTTGTTTTGCATAGCTTTGTCCGAAATTTGGGATCATGACTTTTCGTGATTTCGAAAGAGCTTTCCCACATGCGTCATCTACTCATCTTCGGGTAATATCATTTCCGAGGCTCTAGCGACTATATTTGCGCTTACAAGGGAAGGATGCTTGATCACACTGGCGATTCAAGATGAGACGAATAGCTTTGTAGGTGGTTTCGAACGCTAATTTCAAATCCTCTTTTCAATCTGTTAGACGATTCTGTAAAGATTGTTCTTGGAAGGTTTTTGTTGGACCGAGACTTGATTCTTAGCTCGACAGCGTTTTCAAGAGATTTCCTTTCGTATAATACGATTTCCCATTCTCTACGGAATAGCTGCAGGGCGACCCACATGAAGTGTGGTGGGCAAGAAAAAATCGGCTCGTGGGGTTCTGAGCTGTAGGACGCGGTGATCTCTTGGACTGATATGAACATGAAGAACGTCAGCTGAAACTTTCAGCAGNATTGGGCCAAAGGCCACAGCGCAAAGAAGACACTGCAAATATGTGGGATCAAGCTTTCGGGTTTTTGGACGAAGAAGGTTTGGCCTTCAAATTCCCCGATCTCAATCCTTTGAATTTTGCTGTACGGTCTGGAGCAAAAAGACTGCGCTTCCAAACACAGGTCATTAGGCTCTCTGAAAAAGCTCCCTTGTGAAAGCGTGGGATAAAGTTTTGACGGAAGTGATTGTGCGCATTCTTGAAAACATCCGAAAGAGTTTGGATGCTTGCATTAAGACGAAAGGCGGTCATTCTGAATGGGAGATGTGATATGTTGTTTACAATTTGAGTGATAATTGTATAGAAGTAAATGTTTCTTATTTGGTTTGATTTGTATTATTTTAATGTTATTTTTCTGTGTCACATTCATGTAGGTCACCCTGTATATCGATCGACAGTTTTTGAAAATACTGCAAGGGCCGGTGTAACGATATTAGGCCTCATGACGAACTCCATTAGCCGCTTCTAATCATGTGACTAGCTTTCGGGAGCTTTGGGAAAGAAGGGAGTTCCGGGTTCAACAATGACACTGCCCTTTCCATGAAACACAATGGGTCCCTCGTGCTAAGCTTGAACTGCTCGATTGCCTACAATGCGGGGAACACCAATTTATTCACTCTAGAGATCCCACCATCTTACAAAAGCAACTGATCGTATGGTGGTCCCCAGGTAACACCCACACACCCACGTCAACGGCTATTGAGTTAATCATGGCCCTTAAGGGTGCTTATGGGAAGGCTTTACTACGAGCCCATGAATTAAAATGAGCCTCGAATTGTTGTTGAACGACATAAATAGGCTGTGTTGATTAAGGGACAATTAGCAAGCAAACAACAACCTGCCACAAATAACAAACGAATTTTATATATGCGTGGGTACGAATCGTATAGTAGCTCAGGAGGTATCGCTTTTCAATGAATCGCCTCCACAAAATGTCAAGAAGCTCCTGTGGTCAGTACCTGGAGAAAAGCCAAACCCTATCTAACATACATTAGAAATAAGTAAGATACTTGACTATATGGATAGCTCGTCTTCCTCAAACTGTGCTCTTCCCACTTGATGAGCCTACTAAAACTCAAAACCCCCCGATCCTCTCCTACTCCATGGTGTATACAGACATTCTGGTGTGATGAACTACTGGATATGGTACAGTGAGGTCGTCCTACCTTGGCGGACATCACCAAGCTCTTCGGCATCCTTCTTCAACACCAACTTCTCGTCTGCCAATGCATCTAATGGGATCGCTTCTTCTGCTTCGCCTGAAAAATTGACATCAGTCAATTCCCTGGAGTTAAAGCTTAAAAGGGATAATATGGTTTTCCTTGAGGAGTTTCTCCGATGTAGGTTTGGACAGGAGGACAAATGCCAACTTCAATTCCCCCATGATACCTTCTTAGTGTTCGGTTTCCACTTAACGAAATTGCTCTCGACAAAAAACGGGTATAGTTCAGTGTAGAGAGGCGCCATTATCATTTCACAGATTATGGATCAAATCGACCAGGCTAAGTGGGAGAACGATGCCTAGAGTTGTTTCTATAATTTCCTGGAGCAAATATAGCATGACGAAGCTCCTAGAGAACAACAATCAGCGCTTTTATGTCAGTACTGGGTACTTACATGGTTCTTGAGCCAGTACCTACACCCAGAATGTCCACCCTGTTCGTTCTAATCAGAGTTGTGACGCTTAGAATTCGGAGCCAAGTTCCAACTTTAGATTCCCATAGGAATGGTCATTTGCAATAAATGTCAGCGGGGACGTTGATTAGTGACTGCATCAGTGAGTAAACGCCGTTCACGATGAGCTACTCTAGCTTCTAGTTGATTCAGCCGTTCTTGGCTACTAGGATGTAATCGGTACTGAAGCAAGGGTTGACCCAAATGGGTGGAAGTCTTCAACTCACAATTACAATCACATGATGACTTACGAAATTATTTTCACTAGCAAGAACTAGAGGATTCACTCGATGCGAGGCAGACGATGCGCTACTTCTCGCCAGCTTTCCAGTAACACCGAATCTCACCTTCTTAGGATGGAAGCTTAGACTTCTTTTAGGATGGTCTAGAAGAATGGTTGTCCCCTAGGATGAATCTGTGGCCAGTGATAATAGCAAGAGGGGTAGTGTCGGGTCGAAAATGACTTCGACAGGACATTCGTAGGGCTCCAAAACCAGCTTGGCCGGCGTTTACCCAAAAAGTGGACGTGTTTTCACGGCCTCGTTAAGGCTGTACCATTTACAATTAAGCCTCTAGACGCCGACGAATAGTACGCTTATGTGGGAGACACCCAGGCGGTCAGAGACACACAATCTCGTACAACCCGATCCTTACAACTCGTTGAAAGCCTTATATTACTTGAAATCCACCGATATTCTCGTTTCCTTCGCCATTTCGTATTGCACCATGACCTCCATTATTCCGCTCAAGATAGATACCTCAAAACTATCATGAACTCAACCTTTGTGGTCCCTCCTTCAATGGTCAGCCCCTTTCGAGTTCATCATTTGCTCGCCTGCAGTAGTCCATCGAGTAATGGAGGGGCATACAGAATTTCGGAATACACTCAGTGAGCAATAAATGAGCAATTTCATTTCCAGCGAGACAAAATCGATTCGTTCCTCCTAACACTGCCCTCTCACCATTCTCCATTCCGATTCAAATTTAAATGAATTACCTCTCTGTCCAATGGCCGATAAACATCGCTAATTGCTCGAATCCTTTGGCTGACCATAATTCAATCCGTCTACGAAGCCATTCGTTTTCGAGGGCTATACGTCGTCTACGAAATCCCGGACTAAGTGGGAAGCCCCTGGGTGCACGGGTTAACCAAAGGAATTTTCTACTCGATGGCGCTCGAGGAAGTTTTTTTGTTTGTTTGTTGTTATGTTACCGGTAGTAAACAAACACTTTCGAAACTACGGGAGCCCTGTTCGCTGGCTCTCAGTCGCCGCTCAGGCGGCCTCAACATCGTTCTAATCAACCTGACCCACCTACACCGAAGTGGAGCTGGTCCGTCTAAAACAGAGCGGCCCGAGAAGGGGGTTGTCCACGGCCAGTGCTACTTCGCCAGAACACCTCTTATCACCCCTTATCAGCTGTTATCAGTTTCTCGCAGCCTTCATCCTCGGAAATACCAGAAGGCAACAGCTAACATCCAACCGAAGCGAATCATCTTCTGCGAGTGGCTTATCCACTCTTGGAACGTCGGCTCGAAGGAATCCCTGTGTTGACGGATTGGGCAGTGACAACAAGCAGACTGGCCCAGGCGGCTTACCAATCCCACAACAAGAGTATTTGATTTGCCGTCCTTTCAAAAATAGATTTAAACTGAAAATCTAATCCGTGCTGGACAACAAAGAAAGCGTTCCCTAAGCAATCGCTTTAGGGTGTACACCAACATGGGAACGGGGTAGGGCAACGAGACAGCCAAACCCCTAACGTGGAAAATATACATATTGATCGGTCCTATCAATAGATTTACTATTTCTACAGTGGATTTGAGGAATTTCCATCAAAAACAATTAAATGCAGGGAAAGGGGACACCCTAGTTAAACATGGAAATGGATCTACCTCTACTTTGCTCTGATTCGATTTCTTCGGCATCAGCGAGGTTATTCTTGAGAATGAACAAACGATTTATCAGTTCATTCAGCTGGTCGTCAGAGAGTTGTGATAGATCTGAAATTACTGAAATTATCATGAAAAATCTGAGAAAGATAGACCATGGAAATTGCTGATCACCTGGATTTTCCTCCCGCAGGATTCGTTCGATATATTCCTCAACTTCTGGATCACCGCTCTCGTTTTGGCCAGTCAACTCTGAAGAAGCGGATTCAATGTGGAAAGAAAAATGTAAGTTAACTAGTAGACCCACAAAACCTTCATAAAGGGAAACGCGTTGCGCCATGCACGCAAAGTCTGCTTATAATCGCCGACATTTTGGAACATTTCTATTTTGTCTCTCTCGTCTGTCTGTTCATCCCGAATCCCAAAGGACACTCGGCTGGGTATCCTTTGGGATTCAGGATGGCAAGAAGTGTAAGCCACGTGGTAATCTCCCTGGAAGCCTTTAGTATTGAACTTTATCGGATGGATTCTTTTTTTTTGGAGCTGATAAACTAGAAGGTTTATAGTCAGCCGTCACGCTTTCGACCCCAACTCAGAGTCGAAACTGCGTTTGGCTGCACACCTACACAATGGTCTGAATAGGCCAGGCAATGTGTATGGCAGCTCTTTCACTCTCCCAGGCAGGTTTGGAACTAGTTAGCCAGTCCCAAAGTAGTGGAAGGCCGTGGAGATCGGCTTGCTTTTTGTGCATCGATTTAGGATTTGATCGGTGGACCAGACGAGAGAAAGAGGAGCCACCTGGCACTGCCTAGCTCCTTTTAGAGAGTCATAATGCAAAGTAAAAACAACAGACACTTCAATAAACGAAATTTCTGACGCCATTTTGCACTTTCCTTTGTTCCGTCGCCTCCCTTTGCAGGCCATGCAACAGCAGTATGGGCGAAATTGTCTACGAAAAAAACCCTACCCACATCTTATGAGCCTACTGCAGGGTATCATATGGGATGCACGGTTTCGATGTATTGGCGGGTTTCCATCCCATGAAAGGGCGACGGAATGCTCCTGGATACTCCGCTAGCACTTGAATGCTTCACGGTAACTCAAGATTACGATTTTAAGGCCCAGAATCAGTCCTTGAAATTCTTACAAAGCAAATGATAACTAATTTTGCATGGAAATTGCAATTTTCTGGAGCATACGGCCATAAATATGCAAATGGGCTCGATTAATGGAGTTGTTTTTGAAAGTGAACCAGTTGTTTGGCAGTTCAAAGGCACAGTTCACGATAATTCTGAGGTATCTAGCTCAAGAGAAATATATAGTGGAAAATACAGATCAGAATAGTGTAAAAATGATAAAGAAACCGAGAAAACGATAGATTTTAAGAAACATGAGGCTGAAAAGGTAGTAAGAACGGTGGTTGCACGATACTGTGCGTCTGTAACCGTCTGGATGTCTCCCACATAAGCGTACTATTCGTCGGCGTCTCAACGCTTCGTTGTGAATGGTGCAGCCTTAACAAGGCCGTCATAACACGGCCATTTTTGAGTCTGTACGTCGCGGAAACTGGTTTTAGAACCCTTGAAACGCCCTGGCCGAGCCATCTTCCGACCCGACAGTGTCCCGCGTGTATCCTTGGTGACCAGAGGTTCACCCTAGGGGAATCTCAGGAACTATTTTCATCGTGAGCTGTTCCTTTAAGTTACAAGCAGTACGCAAATTATTTATTTATGTAACTTAATTAATTATCTATCTATCGACATACAAGGGGGAGGGAGAGGGGTGGGGGGTAAAGATGAAATAATTCTGGCAAAGAGAAAAGTGGCTTTTTGTGAGCCTTTTGCTTTCTTTATTTTCAGTCTTTTTTAGTGGAATATGTGGAATATCTCATTCTTTTCTCTGATTTTTCCCTTGCCAATTCTCTGCAAAATTCACTTTTACATGAACAATCGCCAATGTTGCCAGGATTTCTGAGAAGCCCCTCGACCACCACTCAAAACTCGGCAGTTTCTTTTTTTGCAATGCGATGTTGTCAACATTATGAATAATTCAGACATCCTTGGAATGGCGTCAGTACATGGTTGACGTCAAGAATCGTCGAAAAATAAAGCAATGACGAGATTCCTTCATCAGTCACAAAGAAAGGAAACTGCTAAGAAGTGAGAAGGCGGTGGCAATTCTGCGAAAGTGCTAAGTCAACAATTACGAAGATGAAGGTCGAATTTCAACGAGCAGAGGATTGCATAGCGGATTTATAAGCAAAACATTGAAGCTTCACAATTTCTATTGGAAACGGAACGAGAATGCCGTAAGAATCAGCTGCCCTGGTCCATTCATGACTACAAAAATGGATTTTATTCCACTAAACAATCCGGAATGAAAACGCCTAAATGAAAAAGGAAAGAATGAGGGATCAAAGGATAAAGCCTTAGTATCAATCCCGACGGAGGGATGCGCCACCGCATCCGCCTTCCATTCAAAATCGTAGTGATGTATTGAATGCGCATGCAGCCTATACAATGANNNNCAGGCGAGTCTGGTACCCATTCACCGACCCCGGAGGGATGAAAGCTTGGTTGGCTAAGGCGGATATCGAGCAGGGATTTGAACCCGTGACCTCGCGTGTGTGATTGTTTACTGCTACGCCACCGCCGTTCCCTTTGTCGACTAACTAATTTTTTAAGACAATTTTAATGGATACCATTTTTTCACCCTCTGTTTACCCATTTCCCATGGGAGAAGCATTTTTTCAGTTTAGTTGATAAAAGGAGTTCAGGAAGTAGGGGGAGCATAGAAGATGTACTTAGTTTCCCAAATTTTTGTTCATCTATTTCTTTGCTTCATTAGGTTGACCAGGTTTCGCCTTGTCAGACCTTTATACACTCGTCAATGACAATCCCAAAAATGTCCATCTTTCAAGAGAGTGTCAACCACGTGCGAGTCTGAGCAAAGCGGCCTCTAAACATCCTCTTCGGGACTCGAACTATAGAAGCACCAAGCAAGCAATTTATAATTGAGAATGTTGCGTATAGAAGGCACTCAAACACGCAAAATGTTCATAAAGTATACCGCTCACGGCAGAAAGGCAAAAAATAGAAGAGGTAAAGTCTGAGATGGAGAAATGAATTTATTTTTCTCCCTGAGGTGGGCCATGCAAAACGATGCCTATCCAGAATCTTCCACTTGTTTTTGTATTTGGCCTGTTCAGGTCAATAACTGTCCAGTACGATTTTTCCAACACAGATATGTAGGTCTTGGATCAAAAAGAGGCTGTAAAATTGGTGCTGGAGACGTGACAACGGTCGAAGCCTCTCTTCGGGAACAAGCCCTACCGATTCTGAAGGATAAACTTTGGAACTACGTAGACAACGAACTGCGAAACGAACCTTTTAAAAACACCTGTACTCTTACAGGAGATTTTAGTAAGATCGTAAGTTTTAGCAGATAAGGATTTCCATGGAAAACTGACACCAGGCCGGAGAATTTAGTTAATTGCTTGGAGCGAATGATTAGGCTGATACCAGGTGGCTAGGTCCGATTAAAAAGGCAATAATAGAGTGAAGTTCTCGAAAATTCTCACAGAGCGTCTCATACCCTCATCTTCTAATCGCAGGGGTCTTTTAGTGGGTGCATGGCTATCGAGACTACATTTTCATCAGCACCAGTTGAACCGGCAATACAAACACATATCATTAGATGTGAAAAGGAGCTAAGGCAATTTATTCTTCTGGGGTACTGCAAAGCGTTCAGCTGCCGTTCTGCCACTTCCTTTTACAAGATAAGAGATGCTCGGCTAATGTCCAAGCTGATCTATTTTCGTAAGCCTGTCTTGTAGGTGGAATCACTTAATGGTTCATGCGGAATCTGATTGCATGGTCATGGTTCTCCGGTAAGTGGCACTTAGAGCTGCGAGTCATACCGGAACCCAAGATAGCCTCATCTGACTTATTCGTAGAAATCTATTACTCTGCCCTGACTCATTCGGCTTTTTTTCTACGAATTTGTGTCTGGGCTAGCAATGATTGGTTACCTTAGTGGTCAGGCGGATGTTGAAAAAACCTTGATGAGAGTCACGAGGAGGAAGGGTGCCTGTGGTTGAGAAGCAAGAAGCTCCCGGGGATGAAGTCGATTTTCCTTCAAATCTGTGATACTGGCCCATATAATTCACATTCTTTTCGAAGATGTAATTTTCTGTGAAGAGTAGATAAAGGATGAAGGATATAGTTTCTGGCGTCAATCAATATTGCTTTGGGATGCGCCTCGCATTCGACATCCATTCAGCATCGTAGTGGCGTAATGAGTGCGTATGTGGCCTTAACAATGAATTGCGGTGGCCAGCCGATGTACAAGTCAGTGCTTTTATCCTCCTAGACGAGTCCGGTACTAATTGAGCGACCCCGGAGAGATGAAAGGCTTGGCCGGCCTAGGCGGATATCGATCCGGGATTCGAACCCGTGACCATGCGTGTGCGATAGTGCGCCACTTGCCACTAGATCACTCCCGCCACGGGAAGATCATATCTATCTCATGTTAAAAAACGCTCAATCAGCTCTATTCTTCTATCGAACAATCATTTTTCGAAAATAACGTATATATAGAAAAATCGCAACTTCAATAATGAACCCAGCGTTTTCGGATCCCAGGGTAATTCCAAAGAGACTAATTACGACCTATTCATCCTTACACCATTGAAGCCATTCAATACAAATAATTTATCTGACACCTTATGGATAGGTTTCACTAAAGAAAAAGGAGAAGGATAACCTGAAAAGATCTCAAATGTTCCTTTGGAGAGTCTCACACTTTCAGACTCTACTCACGGGGACTTGGCTTGTGAGAGCTTTCCTGAGCGCATCAACAAAACAAGCACGAGAAAAAGAAAGAGTAAAGGAAGAAGCGATTCGGGTCCGCGGTCAGCTATTACGCACTCATTTCCGCATCTTTCACGAAGTGAACCCTCGAAATTTGAAGAGATTTCGTCAAAAATAAATTTTTCTTTCAACCACTATCAGTGCAATTTTATGGTAAACAAATTAATTTCCTCTCAGTGAACCGATGAATAATCAATTGGCATACCTCCAATGTCAAGTTGCGGAGCTGGTTCCTGGATCTGATCGAGAATACTCTGAATTTCTCCTTCTGGAATTGTTTCTGCTACCTGTTCAGTGTCATTATCGACGGGATCAACGTCTTGCTCTTCTAGTGGAACTACAGCATCAATGGTTCCTTCACCACCTTCAGAAACTTCAACTGGCTGAAATGAAGGAATATTAACATCCTGGCGAAAAACAGCGGAATCTAAGACAAAAAGTGTGAGGTAGTCGATATAAGCGAATCCATTTGGAGTGCGCCATACATTCAACTTTTCTTCTGAATCGCAGCGGCACTTAAATGCGTGTTACGAGTAGTCAGGTTCATTTCGACTTATTGTTTTATCAATTGCTTTATTCCACATGGTTGNATGCTTTCCGAGCTAGGGGTTCGAGTCCCGTCCGAGGCCAAATAAAGCCACCAATATCTCCAAGATCTGAAGGGAGCCCGTAACAGGTGTAGGTATTTTATAATAAGTTGATACTGTAAGGTCCCTGATCGGTCAGACTTCCAAAGACCATAATAATTGACTCCCACGTTTGCCTTCTACAGCGTCGTCCATAAACAAATGAATAAATAAATAATGCCTTATGTAGCCGTGTTAGTAAAGAAAACGATAGATTATTCGAAAAATCACTTACAATCCTATTGCTATCATCAGCTACGTCCACGTCTTCGGCGATTACAGGAACTTCATCTGCCTCGGATTCCAATGCCGTGGGATCTTCGTTCAAACCCATTTCGATCAACTAAAATGTCATTTACAACTAAAAGCATACCCCTTTGCCAATAGTAGCCGGCCTACCTGAATGAGGGCCCAGATGTTGGCAGGGTTTCGTACTTGGCAGAAATCCGGATCGTACTGTAGACCATAGTACATTGAAAGTTTGAAGTATGAAAGCACACATTGTGCACGTTGATCTGGCCATTCAAGGCCTTGTTTTGCTAATCTAAAAATCAATAAATCAATCAATACAAACTTTCAACTGGTGGAGGCATGCTCATATGTTCATAAGGGAATTCAAGGGAATATGAGTCCATCTTTCGGCATAGCAACGAGTAGAACTAACTGATCAGCAGAAAAGATCAGTCGCAATCAATTATCGATTGATAGTGTCAAATATGGGGACGTACCTGGTAAGTTCTAAACGTAGTAATTCCAATTGTGTGTCATCTAGATGATCTATTACTGTAGGCTTAGGCGCCCCGCTACTTGGCGAGTAGCACTGTCCGAACACGCCGTCTATAAATGAATATTTGTTGATTAATAAATCAATAATAGGGGTTGTAACCAATCAATGGTAGCCAACCAATCAATCAATAACTGAAATGGAAATCATTGTACACACGTAGCCACCAGTTTTTCATCAACGACTAAATGCTAAAATAAATAACAAAAAACAAATCCATAATTATACGAATAAATATAAACCAGTAAGTATGAACAAGTGTAAAGGACAGCTATAACATATGAAGATAAATGTAGCAGTTATACAAGCAAAACAACATCGTAAATAAAAATACATAAACAAATGTAAATTGAGGTGAACTTAGAGGGCATTATGAATAATTAAAAAATAAAATCTCTAAGATAGCTCTACATCGAAACTCTACACTCTGGCGGTGGAGATGCTTTTTCAATGAGCTGTTTGTCCTTCAGGATGGCTATCGTGTCAATTCCTTCGTAGCCCAGGGTT
>UZAF01018127.1:13120-36678 GCA_900617895.1 Haemonchus placei | reverse complement strand
TTATCTAACTAGAAGAGAGCGTTTTTATCGATACAACGAGCCCGAAAGCTATCATGGTCCACTATCAATCCATCTACCATCCCACACAACATGGGAACAAGTAACCGAACCTGACTAATAGAAGGTCTCGAACACCACATAGTTCTCTACCTAGACGATCGGCAACAAGCGTCTCTCGTCTCTTGCAACCTCACCGGCTGAGAGAGAACAGATTAACTACCTCATAAGAGCGGGATTTCTGCGCCAATCGGCCTCTGGATGCGCCACACACTTGACTTCATGTGGAAATGGTAGCGGCGTCCTGCATCTACGCAGCACTCACTCGATCCTAATGAATGCTAATCAGCGCCTCTATCCACAGAAGCAGCGGGAAGAGCGCTTATCAATTCCTCCCATAACCTCAAAGATTTTAGTGCCTTCTGGATGCACCACGCACACGACTCTCCACCAAAATGTAGTGGATAGTGGTGTTGCAATGCGATAGCCTCATCAGTGACTTGCGGGACTGGGCGATGAATAAGGCATAAGTTCCCTCCTCCTAAACGAGTCTGGTATCCGATGACCATGCCCGGAAGGATGTAAGGCTGGTCAGCCCTGGGGGATATTGATCCGGAATGTGATCCTCGCAGCACAGGTGTGGTAGCATCGCAACTTGGCACTACCCCATCTACATCTCTCTATGGTAACCCACGGGAATTATAAGCCTTCATTCTGCATTGCGCTGGTTGGCAAGGGTAAACCCATAACCTTAGGAAGCATACGGTGAAGCATATGGTGGAGCTATTGGACGTTTTACTGATCCCAGACCCCTCGACTCATTTTATCAACTAGCCCATTTTGAATCCATTGTATAACGACTTCATGGAAATTGAGTGGTCACGAATAGCCTGAACATAACATTGCATCAGAGCGCGATCCTCTTGCGCTTCACTTGGCAGCGGAATGGGAACAATGACTATAGGTGTCTCTCTTCATTAAGAATGGACTAATCGGATTCCATGCTCATCAGGTAGGCATGCAAACATCATGAGTATGCTTGTGTCTCAGTTCCTAGTATTCATGTTATTGAGGCTGCTTTGCCAATGTACGGAGGGCGTAGGAGAGAGCTGATGTAGTGCAAGTGGCGCACACTATAACACACATGGTCTACGGTTCGAATCCCGGCTTGATACTCTTCCCCTATAACTCAAGCCTTCCAGCGCTCTAGGGTCGGTTTATTAGTAGCAGACTCTTCTGGCAATATAAAAGCGTTAACTTGTGCATTGACTGGACCCCGCAATTTCTTGTATAGGCCCCATACAGCAAATTCTCCACTATGATTCTAAACGGAAATCGAATGCAGGGCGCATCCAAAAACAGCCGCAGACTAACCGAAGCCGAAGACTTTACCCCTTATCAAAAACACCTTCCTCCAACTAAAAGCGTGGTCCATGGAATGATATACGATCCAAGTCAACAGGGGGATCTGTACCTCTGAAGCAGACCGAAATGAGACTCACTGCGAAGTTGGATTTTGCTTTTTTGGGGTTTTCAAAGGCTTGAATGGTACCAGGAAACCCAATGATCACCAAAAATTCCATGCAAATGAACAGCTCAAGAATGAAAGGAAATAGAGCTGTTAATTCACATTCAGTATTCATGAGAAGAGGTTCCTCGAAGCTAATGGTGCTTCAGTGGTCTGTCGGTAGGAAGAGATATTGCTTGAATTATTATTTGATGAGATCAAGAAATATATAAGTGGGTAGGACGGCTTTAGCCAATTTGATTCTTTTTCGAAGACTACAACAGGGACATCTTCTCCGCGGTACAAACTTCAATTTGGCGTTAACGGGGTCGGAATTACGCCCCATTAGGTCCCAGAATCAATCAGACAACCCCTCACCCTTGAGAGATCGTTGAGTTTATATCCGACTCGGCAAGGGCAACGAGGAAACACAGGATTCTCCACATCTCCGACCCTTACAAGCTTTACATGGATTAAGTAGAAATAAGAATGTGCCGCTATAAGTCTGAATAAGCACCATTCCTGTATGGAACGCTCTCTAAGCCGGTATCGCTAGACTGCCATTCACCCTCATACTGCTTCACACTCAATCGCTATCAGCGACGCCTACTACTTATCTTTCCAGCATACTTCTACAGTACCGAGCGGCATTCTATTCAGTTTTTTAAACTCCTTTTGTCTCTCCCTAATACGATTTCTCTTTATCGCTCGCTCGTTTTTCCTTTTTTTCCTTTACATCACCATTTTTACTATAGACCCCTTTGCTTCTTTCAAGGAGAGCGAGGATCCCTCTGTTGCAATTCTCTTTTAATTTCTCTGAGTGCGCCGCATACAGTACCACACCTCTTACCACCTCCTGTGAAGTTCTCTTTTCATTGGAATCCTCATTTATTTCATTTTTTACCCTAAATCCCTAATTTTTGCTTATTTCGCTGTCAATCCACATATGGGCAGCGCACACTGCTTCAGGGTGTCATTCACCCCACAAAAATAAACAACCCAATACCCGACTTGGCAAGTCTTTTATTCCGTTGTACGCTTGAGTAAGAACATGTTGTCTGAGAAGATTGATTCACTGACGTAAATACTGGTTTTTCGTACGAGTTATTGCATATGTTCCCCCAACCATCTATTCCACACATTCCCCTTTAGTTCCACTGGTGATGAAGCCAAAACTAAAAAGGTAAAAGGTACGGCGTAATATTCATCACCTCAACTGGATAGGTGAGCACCGGGAGGCAGCGTTCATCAGTGTTCACCCACCCGGGCGGCTGGCGGGTAAAGAAGTGGGCATCAGAATAAATCCGCAGAGCTACCCTGAATGATAGCGATGTTTGACCAAACATACCCACCTACCATTATTTACTGTGTTCCGCTATTTTACGTATTTGCCATCGCCTTTGATAGTCAACCGCCCACTGCCCACTATCTGACCCGATAAGTGCTTTAATAACTACTATAAACATAAACGACCTAGCCAACTTTTCCGAACTCTTATTCATAGTTTCAAAAAGATTTCGAACAGATACTATTCATTAGTTTCCCAGTCCAGGGTTGGTGTACTCAAGGGTGTGTACCTAATTTTCACCCCGTCTACGTAGAGCTGTCAAATAGCCCCCTGCTGTGATTTCAAACCGGATACTTGACCTTGTCACCACCACATTTGGCTTATTCGAATCGTTGTTTCACGAAAATATCGATGACATCGTCTCAACCCGTGAATGTGAACATTTCGCAGTTGCGAATACCTCTCACACATTACTTGACATCAGTATGGGGATGAACAGTTAAAAACTGTAGGCCTACTGAGTAGTTCAACAAGGAAGGAAAAAAATGAAGGGAATCGTGGAAGACATTGAAGATATTTCTTTTCCTTTGTCGAACTTATGTATTGCACTGGATATCGGCAATGAAAATGAGATTATTAGTAAGCTTCGCTCCAAATGGCATCATGTCAGAAATTAGGATGACAACACTCATTCCTGAGCTGATCGTCATGTTTGCGGGCTTTGATCGTTGTTGTCTCAGCAGCGGTCGGTAATGTCTGAGCGTTCCGGTAGGACAAAGTTTTAAGAGATTTCAAGTTGGGACCGTCCGTCTGTAAAACAGACTGGTATCACCCAGGTATGGGCTTTATCGTTACAGCTGGCTTACCATATTCGTTTAGAAACCGCTACTAGCGGCAATAATCCTATTACATTCATCCCGTTTTACCATTGCGATTCCAGCAGTGTGAACAGGGTCGACCACAGAATTTCGCGGAGTATGGGACCTTGGAAGCATGGTGTACAACATTTTTACTCGTTCATGTGGAGAGAATCGTTTCAAAAAAAAATTTCTGGTTCCTTTGGACAACTCCCAAGTGGAATAGTGAATAGTATACACGCTCCGTGGAGTGGTGACTGATATACTTAGGTTGGGCAAAACGCCCATCAAACGGTTTGTTAAGCTGAAAGGTTTCTCAATAAGACCGAATTGTTACTCTTCTCATTTTGAGACTATGCCTTCAAATCAAATCTATTTTGGAATAAACACATGAAAGGTAACCGCGCAAATATCACCCACCTCCGAGGCTAATTGTCTCAGCGGTACTCTTTGTTCGAGAATACAACCAGTCAACAAGTGCTGGATGGCAGTGGCATAGGAATCACTTCAACAAACACGTTTGCACCTTCTTTGGCTAACTTGTTTGCTACCTTACTTTCCAAGATGGTTGTCCTTTTTTGGTTTAACGTAGAAGGACACAAGGGAAGAGGGAAAGATGTGAGATTTTCGAGCCTAGTATACATGAGTGTTTCTTGCCTGAAACGGTCTGGGGCCAGTTAGCCAGCCTAGGGTATGAAGGAGGTTGGGACTACCTAACTAAAACCAACAAAACGGATTTAGCTAACGAGAACCGCACCCATCAGTGCTGTATATCCACCTGCTGCCAGCTGATCATGGGATGTGATAAAGAATGTTTCCACTCACATTAAGAAGAGCTGCAGGAATAGGAGTTTTCTTCCTATTTTTGAGATTATTCAATTGAGGACTGATATGGAACAGCCATTCGCAGACTTCCGCAAGGAGCCAGCCACCAAAAACGTTGAACTGTAATTTAGAAACCATGATCGAAGGTAAAACCGAAGAGCGTCCCTAACAGAAAAAAAACTTAGCAACAAAAAGGACCTCCTCCACTGATTGGGTATCAGCACGCTTTTCCTCAGATTTTTCTCGTGAAGACGAACTACTCCGACTACGGCTTCCTGGTTGAGAATCAGAACCGCTTGAGGCTCTCCTCCTTCTGATTCGGATAACCTGAACACCTTCATTTGTTTAAATTCACAAATCGAGAGAAACAAAAAAAAACAAAAGGAAAGTCACTTCATCGTCGTCGACGTTATTTTCTGTCTGCGTGACGACAACATTATCGATGAGACACAGATAGCATGAACATAGAAGAGTCATACAGCCGATGAATGCGTCCTCTGGAAACAAAAAGTTGCATGAAAGAAGCTATGCATAATAAACATTTTCATTGAACGAAATTGAGTGCAAATCCGAATTCAGAGTTGAAAAGTCATTTTTGGTGTTTAATGCAAATCGTTTGCGCTCTACTATATGGTAAGTAAGTCCACATGCCTATACCTACACGGATGTTTTATCCGAGCAAAGTTGCAGTCCTGGAAAGCTGCAAAAAATCATAACCAGTCCCGATATATCCCGTTCCTATCCCCTAATATGGTAATAAAAAAACGGAGAACCTGGAAATGTAAGCCCTATCGCAGAACTGGTTACCGACAAAAGGACCATGCGAGACAACAGATGAAACGTGCAAACTAAACGCCCTGGAAAGTTTCTGGTCCAATAAGTGGTGCCAGCTTTTATCCTAAGTTGCCTTCGTTGACAACTCAAGCCGATTCTTTCAACTTACATTGAGTCGGGAACAACTCCCTGCCAAGGTGAGCCAAAGGGGAGGACCGCTGAGCGCTCTCATAGCAGAAGCGAGTTTTAACTGATCCTCTTGATCTCAGCGAGCAGTTTCTAAGGAACGTGGAAAGCGCGGAAAGCTTCACTCGCGAATGGAATGTAATCCCATGTTGGAAAAAATTTTCTTCAACGAAGCTATGTATCACGGCAATTTTTTTTTCAAATGAAGCGAGGGTTTCACTGTTCTCAACTAGCAGCTTTATCTTTCTGGAATCGTAGATGGATTGTATTCAGCTTCCCAGATCCCACGACTGAATTTTTCTTTCGTTGCATGATGCCACTGTTTAGAATTCACTAAAAGCAAAAAGGGGATGACGCTGACCATTTCCACTATCCACCGCCAATCGACAACTGAGCGATAAGATAAGAAGCAATGATGCCAACTGTGACTCATGAAACGGGTCATTCAGAGATTTGATCGCTTCCACCAGACGAATCCCTTCACTATCGAGATTAGTTCTGCTACAAAAACACAGTTTACCAAAGGAACTGAGGAAAGTCTTAGTACGACTGAGCCAAACGCTCTAAAAGCCACTATGCAAAAGAAACACGGAAAGTTACCTGTAAGAAACAAGGATGATGAATGGAATAGAAAGAGCAAACGAGGAGATTGGACCGCTCACTTGTTGCTCGAACGTCTTCTTCAGATTATCCCAAGCTTTCTGGAATGGCCTCCGAGCCAATAGAGCAAGTAAGAAAAGCCTCAAATCAATAGTGTCAATGAGAAGCATATTCAAAAGCTGATAAATGGGTTGAATATTCAAAAAGAAGTATTCGCTACCCAGCCAAATTTGTTTGTAGAAGTTTACTTTTAAGCAAACTGGGCTGCAATACACGACAAGAGAGAAGCAACAAACCTAACGGAATTGACTGGCGTTTCATTGAGAGCAAGCTGGTTATACGCTCGACCTACATCCGAATCCATCTCTACAGCACGACGATAGTAAAGTGTGGAAAGTGACGACTGATCGGTATTGGTCAGGTATCCAAAATTGAAAAGGGTAGATCCAAAATAATAAAACTAGTTTGAACAGAAAACACTGAGCGCCACATACCTGTGGAGATCTCCCAGGTACAGGTTGTACATTGCAGCATGCCGAGGACTTTCAGCCAGCATGCTCTGCAATTCACCACAGAAAACCGAGACCATTACATTGAACCAATTGTCACCAACAGTCTGTAAGCATATATCAAGGAAATTCAACAACGTTGGATCAAATACTATCCTAACCATCAAGATTTTCATCGTCACTCTCATTTTAAATTCACCGCCATCTTATGGAACGAGATTGCATTAGCTCCTAGATAGGTGAACTTTCCAAGAGTAATCAAAAGTTGGATATTTGAATTCAGAATCCTCGATCAAAAACGGTGCTCGCTGCGTCTACTTTTCAACGAAATTGGTCAAGCCAAAGCTTTGTCAGTGAGGTAGTGAAGTTTGAAGTAGTTCTTTTAAGCAAGATGATGGCATAAAAAGCGACAGAATTGAACAGGAAATAGCGGTCAGAATAGTAATGTAAAACGTACCTTTTGCTTCCTTAACTTATTCAGCGGTTCATAATAAGATGCTCTCCAGAACATCTCCAGTGCCTGGGCGTTTTCATCGGACTCATCCAACTCGCATAGAATGCGCCTAATCCTAAACAGGGAAGCTTGCTGAACTGAACAGATTTGTATGAAAAAAACATACTTCTTTCGAACCGAAACTGAATGAGACGAGTTGATTCCTTCTTGTTCATATACTTGACGTAGCGCTCGACAGTATTTGCCCACGCGTTCCATGTTCTAGTATGAGGAATCAGTAATAACGCTCGCTTCAACCAGTTTTCACATACTGGACTAAATAAGCAGGACAAGCGATTAGAAAGCATTCATTCTTGAGCAAATTCTGGTACGAGTCGTGGACTTGCGGGATATTGATCGCCGACGCCTTTCGCTCACCGCCCAGCGCAAAGCATGAATGCGAATTACTTACTTTTTAGGAATCACTTTCTCAAAAACACAGTGCGCGACCATATGGCTATATTCATCAGAAACGCAACGCAACCCAGAAAATGAATGTAAGCACTAGGGGATTTTCCAACTAAAAACACCAGTAAAAAAAAGTTGGAAGCGCACAAGCTGAGACCCTCATTTTTGCCGTTGGTTTTGTTGATGTTTCTTTGAAGAAGAGCAAAGATGTGAGTTTTTAGATGGGCTCAGCTTACTGTGGCCGTATCAAATCTAATTGTTTAATCGTTTGTTCCTTTTGTAGTCGGTCTAAAGCTTTTACTTTCTCTTCGACCCTCATTCCGTAGTTCTCAAGACTTTTTCTGTCCCATAGTGTCACGAGTCCTTCCTATAGCCTAAGCACCTTCTCAGGATACTGCCTGTGCAAAGTGTCTCCATGAAAATCGCGTCTTTAATGATGCCTTTAAGCGCATAGCAACCCCTTCAGAACATGATGCTGAAACCAATTTTTTGTTCCAGGAAGGCCGATGAAATCGAAGGATACGGATGGAAGAAAGGGCTGTCTTCAAACTGGAGGCGTACCCGATACATGACGCACACTCCCAACGTAAAGTATTCGCAGGTGAAAAACCGATCCTTACCAATCAACCAAATGACCAAATGATTAAGCAGCAATAAAACGTGTACCTTTCCTCGGTAGCACGAGAGTAATTCCTAATCTCAGTTATAGAGATCTCAGATAGCGATGGGCATAAACCTATCCAATGAACAAGAAATAAGATAAGCAGTTTTTTATTCATGGAAATCATTTCATACCGTATACAGCATCAAGGCATTTCACAACGAAGCATTTCACTTATACTGATATAGATGTAACTCGTAAAGATCAACAATTCATCAACTTCTATTGGAAACATATGGTGGATCTAAGAAGTAGCGTTGCCTACAGTAACTCAACAACATGGTAAACATTCAAGAATGCTTCAACAATCTCATAAACAAACTTATCACTCCAATGCCTTGACGGCTCCTTTGTAGAGAACATAAATGATTATTCCAATGGTCGTAGGGATCAGGAAGTTCGACCACGTTGGAGAGAGAATGATTTCTTTGGCCTTCTTTAGAGCGCAAGATATCGAACATCCTTGCTCTGCTGAACTACCAGCGTCGGCTTTTACGGCGCTAGACGATGAACTGGCCTCGAGCTTTCCTAGAACGTGGGTCGCCATAAGAACTGATTTATACTATCTGCCGCAATGTGAAAAAGATTACCGATCAGATATTCTTTGGTCATTTCTCTAGCATCCTTTGAGTGCCCGACATCTTCGAAAGCGGCGGTGGCGTCCTACAAAAAGTAACTCGAAGATTTAAAGCATTACATCTTGTAAAAAAACATAACATATTCAGGGATACACAATAGAAGATGAAATATACCTGCCCAGCTAGTTCAGCGATAACTTGAAAACCTCCAGGATGTTCGGAGAGAAACGAGCTGACGTCGTAAACCTGTGAAAGAAAAAGGTAGGCGTGCACCTTTCTATTTGGGTTACTAATGAAATTTACGTGATTAGCAGGCAATTTGAAAACCCAGACCATGCATTCAGCTGAAATACGATGGGTATGTAACTCCACCTCTTTTCGTAACTTCAGTCTCGGTGGTGGAAGCTTCAAGCTGGTATAAGTGACCTACTCCTTCACTAACCGAGAAGAAAATACGGACAGAGATTCAGGCACTGAACGTGCTGCAAAGGAGCTGCTCCTCTATATAGTCAAAATGCAAATGCTTTCCGCATCGACGATTGAAAGCTCAGCACACAACGTTTAGCCTTAGCAGCGTATCTTCACAAGTACAGCTACGTGCTATTCCCACTGTTCTGACTCTTCGGTGATTCACAGCACCATCTTTATTCTTGTCATTTTCTTTACAGGAACAAAAGACCAATACTGGGTATTATGCTGTCACAACTTCAGAAGAACTTCAAAGCGTATTATTCATGTCTGCTAACAGCTGTTGACTTCAAACGCTAGCTGCAGTAGGCTGGTTTCAGGACAATGCCAGAGACAATGCCCGTTGTACTTCTAGACAAGCCTGAGCATCTCCCACCCCCAGTCTTGTGGGAACCCGAATCGGCAACTACTGCAGCAATTTGTGGGAACGTTAACTAAGGAGAAATTTGATCAGCGACGTGGACGGAAGGCAGTGGTGACACCATGACTACAAGCATTATCCCCAGCAGCACCAATTCACTACCGCAAAAAAGAAACTGACCCGAATCGGCAACTACTGCAGCAACTGACAGCTTTAAGGTTTGCCTTATCGTGCTTCACGAGTGTTTGGAATGCTGCACTAATTCGTCATTGGAAACGATGGAATAGCGAAAAGGCCACGTAACGCATATCAGACGTCAATAACACGGGTCTGATTGATTAGCAATCTCAACACTTGACAGTTACGACAAAGGAATCCTGAGTAACGAGTTCTTACGCAGATGAAACATTCCTTATATGTGGAACCTGAGGGAAGAAAAGAAAGAAGAACATACCTTATCATTTAAAGTGATCCAGCAAGATCCAATGGTTGAATGCTGTTGCACTTCAGACAGGGGAATCTCTCGGAGTTCTCCAGTGCTCATTTGAAAGGTTGTTTTGAACTGTAAAGTTATACTGAAAAAGAAGTTTCTTCAGAGAACAAAATACAAAAATCTAGTAGCAGGTAACGAAAACTAAGATAAATAAATGTTCGGTCCAATCAATACTTTACACAATGATAAGTCAGAAGAATAGGGTAGAATAGAATGTAAGGTCGAAGTGACTGTTGGCCGAAATGATTCACAGATGAAGACTTGCAGAGGAATTCAAAGACGAACTGTCTTAGAGACCATAGAAGCTTCCTTTCTACAAAAAAAAACTTGTCCCCTTATGTAACTCCAGACAGATTTAGGAACATGGGCACCTATTGGGGACGGTTTCGCTGACGGGCGCTGGCCCCGCAGCGTTTCATCTGCTCAAGCTCCTCCTTAATTTACAACTACTTGCCCTTCCTCATCGCTATGGCACAGCAAAAGGCTGGTGTGCCCGTTTCGCGAATGTGAGTGGGTGTGGAGTAAAGGTACTGAATATTCCTGTTTTGGACCTCAAGATATACCAATGACGAGTCTTGCTGGAGATATATCATTATTAAGGGAAATCAATATACCATCGCAAGGGAGGGGTACGAAAATTCCGAGAAATGAATATAGGACACGCACGAAATCTGGCATATTTACACACTCATCTCCCGCCCAATGTAGTCGTCACGGCGACTCATTTCAGAAGGAAATCATTGCAATGTTTAACATTTCCGGAGAAAATCTCGATGAAAACCAGTAACTGTTGGTGAAGAACTTGAAAGACACACTCATAATAAAAAAAGAGAAACAATCAGACCAACAACAGGTTCAAGGTCACCCTGTTAAGAAAATGTTGCCTAAAATCTTTTGGAGAACATTTTGAAGAGGTTACGCCCTCCTGCTTTTGAAGAGAAACATCAGCAATTATTCCAGCAACCTAATAAAATGAAAAGAAAAACAAATAATAGTATCAATTGCCTTAATGAAATTAGGTAGGCAACATAAGGTAAAAGAACCCAGGTCCCAGGAGAGTTTTGCAATCGTTCCCACTTCAAGAGCGGAGTGCGGTTTTTCTACTTTTGATAAGAGAACAAAAGCTGTGAGAAGCGACTACGTGTGTTCATTGAGCCGAGCAATCGATCTTCCATAGAACACCTCGATCTTCAAATAAATTTCATGACCAGATGGTTCTCTAAATTCTTGGGGAACAGGACTACCACAATGTTTTTTACTAATTGGTTCATTCCCTCAAAAGCACGGCGATTACTGAGATGAGCAGACGGCCCATAATACATCTTTATTTGATGAGTTAAGGGGATAATCCAANTGGTTCTCTAAATTCTTGGGGAACAGGACTACCACAATGTTTTGTACCAATTGGCTCATTCTCTCAAAAGCACGGCGATTACTGAGATGAGCAGACGGCCCATAATACATCTTTATTTGATGAGTTAAGGGGATAATCCAAGAAACTAACTCACACATTGATCATGATTATTCTTACCTCGAAAACTATACTTTGAGAGTAATTATTAATACAGATCAACTGAGATAATAATTAGAGGTGTAATACAATTCACATCGACCAAAGCCGCCAATAATCATTGCTACCACCACGTTCCTTCAAAAGGAAGTTCTCTGGAAGTAAACTAACAAAACTTTTATTCCGCAGATGTTGTCAGCGCCTAAAGAAGAAAAGTTTTGACATCTTGTTTGGTGTTGTCTTTTTGTTAATTGTACAACATCCACGTAAACACTTCAACACGCTTGTTTTCATTGAGCAGGTTTTGCGGCCTTGCATTGAATCACCTCTCAAGGCCTTGCCTTCCTCCCAATGCTTCTCTTAATATTCTCTCACCGGAGAGGTAATTTCTAAAAAAAATACTATCACTCTCACCCTGCGTCACCTTACAATGAGTAGAAGAGGGCAGCAATTGTTGAAAGAATTTGAAGGAAGATTAGACGGGGCTATGCAGAGATCATCTGTGTACCCATTCTTTTGAGTAAAAGGAGCGTCATCCAATTCATTGATGTGGAAAATTCGAGCAGTAAAGAATACTGCTTGTTACATTCCCATTTCGTGACATACATTGCCTGCCGGTTCTACAGATTATGTTTACAGAAAATCTCCTATATGGGAGAACAGACTAACGAAAGCCACTGCAGCGATAGCGAACGATAGTCCATACTTTGAAATTCGCCTACAAAACTCCACTGACTACGTAATAACTACACTAAACAAGTATCAGCCCACATGACGTCACAAAAGGAGCGAATAATGCTTTTTCAAAAAGTATATCATCACCTCAGTTGGAAGACACTCCTAAACTGTGATAGATGAGAGAAATCAGATTAGTCTGGAATCCGAGCAGATTTGCTAAAGTAAGTTCACGAGAGAAAATCATGCTGCTCATTTCTCTCTCTAAAAACGGTTTGGACAAAGAAAGAATGTCGAATGGTAGAAAAGTATGGAAGAATGAATAAGAAGTGAGGCAGGCATGAGGGGAGGGGCAATAACCTTGAAGAAAAACTTTCTAAGGACGAGAGTGCCCCGACGTCCTCGGCTGCTTTCTGTCAGCCAGAATGCGTTCCATGCTGAAGAAGACCACGCACGGCATTTAGCTCGAATGCGTTGCGGAACCGGTTATAAATTCCATCGGAAATGCGCATATGGTTGACGAAAGGAGCCACCACTAACTTCTGCACTCGGACAGCGATGATGGTAAAATATCAAAGTGACTGTTTCGGAAGAGAAGTTATACCAACAATGACTTTGTTCTGTATGGTCAATGCGTCCGAATAAAGAACAACGATAATGTCAATCAGAGCTAATCAGATCTCGAAGTCGCGGATGAAAGCGTCTATACTTCGCGACGGCTAATATCAACGGCCAAGGGGTCGAAGGCCGGATGCGTCAATGCAGGTATGAAGGGGTGGGTGGTGGTGGTGCAGTGACAAGTGGCGCACTTCACACACCCATGGTCACGGTTCGTCCCATCTAGGCTAACCAAGACTTTCATTTAACTGAGACAAGACTTGTCTAGGAGAATAGAAGCACTGGCTTGTGCATAGTATAGACAACGTGCGCATTCAATACACCACTACGATTCTGATAGGAGTTGAATGCGTGGGTGCATCCCTCGGAAGAGATTGATTAACGCCCCAAGACTTTAGACTTCTTGAAGCCGCACTTAAAGCGATCAGGTAGTGTAAAAGCTGCAACCACATGATTTATGGGTGAGTGTAGGAGAATAAGTAATGGTACTCGAGCGTCTCAAAGTTGTCATAATGGTCAACGCCGATGCCGTCAAATGCTGCTTGTCGGGCAATTGAGGGAGTTGGGTGAAAATGGACCTGGGGAGTAGGAGCACGCATAACAAGTTTTGAGTCAAAATAAACAACCGTCAGAATAACAAGAAATCAACACGGTAATACGTGTTAATCCTTGTCCTACTGTTCTACTGTATCTGTATTGGAGGGCAAAAAAAGGAATGGACGCGATCGTCTGTGCTTATATGCGGCCAAGGGATGTCCTTCTTTTACTGAGGGTAGGAACACCGGGGATGAAATGATTACCTTGGCGGGTTCATGCACAACCGGATTACTTCGCCACATTTGAATTCGAACTTAGCCAACGCTATGTTCGCGCTTCTGGGGGATTGAGCTGATAAGTTGCACTTTGCGATTTAACTGATTTGATGTTTTCGTATTCCCAGTTGCGTAAATTGGAGAAGGATGCATAACTGAAGTTGCACTCAAAGTGCACCATGAAGGAAAAGATGGAATTCCACTTAAAAATCAAGGTTTAAGAGCAATCAGAGGGCAACAGCGTGAAGCTAAAAAATTGTCATCATGAGGGACCTGAAGACCGAAATGATCAAGTTACTGTGGGTTTGAAAAGAAGCAAAGCCATGTTTGATTATCACAAAATCTAGCTATGAAAGACGACCAGAAGCTTATCATGTATATCACTATCACTGGTTAACCAGAATGCAATGACACTTCTGCCAGGAGATTAGAGTGTAGGTGATAACGGACAAATGAATGGTAAGTCTAGACAATGAAATTATCGCAACGTGTCCCAATGAGCCAAATAGATGCATTTTTGACCACACAACAAATCTAAGGACCTAAAACTGCCATGGCAAATGGAACTATGCAAGCAAATAGAGATGTGGAGGAATGCAAGAGTTAGTGGTAGCATTTGGGGTAAGCATGAATCAACTTTTTTNTTTTTTGTAGTACAAAATATCGTGGTAACGACAAGAAGTTTAAACTGATAAGTTGATAGGTGTCAGAAATACGCTGTATATCCTATCAACCAGAGGTAGAAGGTACGGAAATACGAAAAGGAATATGTACTAAACAGCTGCCCAGTAAAGAGAATTGCAAAAGTGCGAAAGTATCGAATACATGCCAAGTACTGAAAGCCCTCCCTCCCATGATTGTTGTTGTTCGACCATGGCAACGAATAGAGCATCGACTATGCTTGCGAAACTACCACCACTTATAGGAACCTTACGTGGCATAGAATCATATGACAGCTATAAACCCCTTCATCCAAGAGTTCCACAAAAGTATGGTTTCGTATTAATAATATTAAGATATTATTACGTTTTCATATTGAGGGAGAGACTGCCGGTCTGCATGTGTGGCTTTAGTAGGATTATGAGCAAGTATGGGGGCATATACGAAAATAAAAAAGTGAAGAGAACGCACTAGAGGTCTACTACTTTACAAATAAGGCTCTGACGATGACGATAAGGCCGAAAACGTAAGCAAAGTAAATCTGTATTACCTTGGCGAAGGCTTCATAATCACGATTGAAACAACGATACTTTATACCAAAGTCTTCAAATTTGCTATGAATTAATTTGCTAGAAACACCTCGTAAAAGTTGTTGAAGATGTGAAGAGGAGTAGAGATGAAGATAGACCGTAAAATCTATAAACACTGGGTACCACTACCCAGTAAGAAACGCGTAAATAAAACCCCCCAACACTCAAAGAGAGTGCTTAACATCTGGACTAATCGAAGCTTTCCAAAGTACAAAGCCATCCTGAAACAACGACAAGCATGCAAAAGTTGACGTCGTTTAAAATGTGCCATATGTATTGCACCTTAACCCCTATGATATACGCCCAATGTGATGCTTAAAGCAGGTCAAAGGTTGCACCACGATTTTAGCACCACTTAAAGTGTTCAAATTGGTTTCCTGACTGAAAAAAGCGATTTTTGTAAATTCGATGGCCTGTAGTAAAGGTGGGAAAATGCGTAACAAAAGTATGGCGAGCGTGTACAGTACAGTACTTTGTTGTTTACTATGGGACGGTATCAGCACGTCCCTTTATTTCGCTTGTAACTCATATCGCCCACTTCGACTCTACTCTCATCTGCACTCCTTCAGTTTTTGAACAGTATTATGACAGTTATTATCGCTTACGCATTGAAGAAATGAAGATTGCCTACAAGCGACATGAAATAAAACTTTTGGACTCAGATTAACGGATTGATCGCTAAAAACCAGTAGGAAAGGAGGGAATCTATCCGGAGAGCCAAACACCCACTTTCACACCACTAAATTGACTTTGATTACAGTCAATCAACTAGAGTGCGGAGTTACGGTTGCTTCAGCATAACCTCACCTTACTGTTTGTGGTCAACCGTTAGCCTTTTGAAGCTTAGATCACTCAAACTGCGAGTCTCAACTTTCATTATACCCTTAGACGTTTTCATTTCGGAAATCGTTGTTCTCAGCTTATTATGTGGTTTTTAGCACAAGATTTAAATGCCTAGAATCTCGTTAAAAGTTTTATAGAATCTGCTATGTTTAGGTATGTTCGGCCTAAGCACTATGACATCTGCGGCCAGTGAATCCTTTCTCACAAATGTTCGAGAGGAAGCGAACTGTATTCTTGCGGAGATTGTTAGGCTGGCCGGATTCATTCCTCAGGATTTTCTAGATCCGTCATCCTCGAAGTACAAACTATTAATTCTCGACTTCAACTACTTTACTCGAACGGTTCACTATGAAAAAGTCATTGAAGAAAGTGAGGTATGTCAATTTCTTTTAGCCTGTACGCATTTCTTCAGCCGTCCATTTTTTTCTTCTCACGCTCTCTTCTTTCATGGCACATCATCCTTGATGAAACGCAACAGTTACTTTAATTTTCCCCATTGCATTTCACTATTCCGACTGCAAATCCTCGATCTGCTAGACAAGCTGGGAGTTGGGCTGTTTGTTGAGACGCATGCACAACTTGCGCGCTCATCCCGACCGAAATTCATTCTCACTTCGCTCGGCAGGGCAGAATCACAAGGTAGCTGCGAGCTATGAATGAGGCTCATGGAATTTTCGTTAGTGACCCTTGGAGAGTTGCTGTTTTACTTTGGAACTAATCGGTTTCGAATAGTTGTTTCGAACAATGTTATCAAGTCATAGTATTGGACCATGTAAATTCCAAGCTGATATGAAGCTATTAGCAAGAATACTACCATTTATCACAGCTGAGTAAACGGCTGACTCGCTTCTTTTTGTACCATTGAGGAAGTTCGACGAATCCCATGTTAAATAAAAGTGAAATTGAAGTCGTTCTCTTGGTACAATGCTTGCATCTCATTTTTAAACAAATCGTCTCTGTGAAAGACCATTTTTATGTTGATCCTTTCAGGAACTTCAAGACAGTTTCTACAATGCCTACGGCGACCTTATTACTCGTTTTTCTGCACTTTTTCAGGCATTTGCCAACTTTCTATGCAGCCTAAAAGAGTAAGTTTCACTTTTTTCCATTATCGTTTCATCGGAGGCTTCTTTGACTTCTCAGCCCACATAGAAAAGAGGACTGCCGTCCGATGCGAAAAAGTTTTTCTTTTTTTTTTGTCGACCGTGACTTTGTTTAGGCAAAATGTGAGAGTGAATAAGACTGCTTTTGAAAAAGGACGCGCTGAGAATTACGTTCTTCTGAGAGTTAACCTTATCAATCTCACACTATTGTGGTGATGTTTCAGTTACTGCGATCAGGTTGGTAACGATAGGGTTGGTATTTCCTATTTGGACCTAATGGATGTGGATATACTGTTCCATATTGGAATGGTTTTAATGTACATTGAAAACTTCTTGCCCGGCCCAATCAGAGAGCGTATCTATGTGGCTATTTACAGAAATAGGTTTGCCTTCCTCACTCATTTTTGTTTTCAAACATTAAATTACAAATTTTTCAGCGATGAGCGCCGGAATGTGGAATTTTTGGCCGACTTTCTGAGAATGCATCCTACGAGTTCGGAACCTAGTTACCTTTTCGAGTGTGTTGCCTTCTTTAGTTGAATCTGAATTAGTTCTAAGTTGCTACTTTGATTAATTGCCCTCTTTCAGTCGGCTGAAGCTCAGTGAATCCTTTGTTGAAAAATGCCTTTCCTGCTGTGAAACCATTCATAGGGAGGTGGGTATCAGATCACTTCGAATATTTCTGATTCTTTTTGAATGTTTTTTAAAAGCTATCCTTGTTTTTATTTCGTTTCAAAAGTCCACTTGACTCTTGGCTGACCATGCTCATATACATATCAAAGATCCTTGACTATCATTTGTTTGCACAGCTTCGTGTTAGGCTTTCTGAAGCTGTTCTTGAAGCATCAGTCCTTCCAAGAACTATACGCTTAGGAAAAGAAAATGAGACATTATTCCTTGCAGCGTGTCGTGGTCATGTTTGCCCTAATTTACAAATTCAGTTTTGCACATATTTTATCGCTGCCCTTTTATTCTTTTCTATCTTTTGTATCCATTATCTGACTAATTGGACTTCAACTGGTTGGATTCAAAGTCTCCTCTCATTCCTCTGCAATATTTGTTGGGTCAAGTTCATTGAATTGGATATGCTTGAGGGCTTAGATCAGTAAGTGAAAAGTTCATGCCTAATTTTCAGGGGACGAATGATTTCGGAAAGTTGTATGTGGATAGAAGTACACTGATCAAATGGGTTTTCATGTGCCTAGTCTTCAAATCGTCTACACTCAAGAACGACACTATAAAAATGCGGCAGATTGTAGAAGATTTTTTCCGTGACGAATGGGTAGGTGTCTTCGCTTTAACAAGTTTCCAATTCTAAACTTCCTAATTTTAGGTTATACAACTTGGACTTGGTTTGAATGTAAATCTGTTGGATTACTGGCAGTCCTATCGAGCTGCGTTGACAGCTATCACTAATCAAGTGGATTTGAATAAGGCAAAAAGTATGGCATCCTATCATTACAATGCACTTGGAAAGCTTAGTATCCCACAGGTAAGTCTCATGTTCGTTTCAGTCCAAGTTCTTACAATGCTCATGAAGTCTTAACAATTTTAGTTCAGGGTAAAATTTCACCTAATGACTTCGACGCTCATATCCGTCTGATTTCGCAGTATAACTCATCTTTAAGATGGTTAATTCTTCACACTTGTGAGTTCTACGTTTTTCTTTGACAAATCATATTACCCCTTCCTTCTCTCTAAAAAAATTGTAATTGCATGTTCGTAACTTTGGATTGATCACAGCACATTGCCCGCTGTAAAAGATTCTGTGCTCTCGCAGTAACCCCTTGTTGTGTAGCGTTACTTGTGTGACGCATTGAAATTATCGTTGAGTTCAACAGTTTTCAGCTAAGACAACAACTAAAAAGGCATCATCTTATGTGCAAGCCATTGATATTTACCCACAGTTTGATGCTCAAGCACTCGTACTTCTCCTGCGAGCGTCGAATTTCGAAATGGATTTCTTCACGGTGATTTATCTGCTATTAAAAATGAAGTTTTAAGATAACGTGGAACGTTTTGCAGGCTTACAAGGAATGTCTACGTAACAAGAAAGAGAACATACAAAAGTTCACTGGGGCTGCCTGCGCAGTTATAACTGAAATGGCTCAATTGTTTTCCCAGGACTTCGGCTCTTTGAACAAGGATAGACAGAGTGAGTGTTTCAGCCATCTTTCGCATTGAGCCAAGGCCTCAATGCCAGGAGTTCAAAAGTTTAAGATCGGAGTTTCCTATTTTTTGTCATCGTGTCGAACAAACCACAACCCTTCTCTCGAGATTCTCAATGAAAGAGGGTTGTTAAATGGGGAATCGGGGCTCTCTTTCATCGAGTTTTTTTTTTTTTGCAGTTAGTCGTGGGGTTCATTCTAACAGAGATACGTTTTCAGCAAAGTTGCATGATTGGTTCCTGCTAATGAAGAAAACGTTGGAAGAGTTAGATCTCGAAAACAGAAGGAATGGTGAATTCGTCATTCAAGTGAAGAGAAGAATAGCTCAGGTATGACTTGTGTGATCTCTGTGCGAGTTTTAGCTGAATGTTGGGGTAGTCATGGTTTCTCAGATCAATGCCCTTCACTGATGTAAGTGACCTAAAATTAAAACTAGGGCACGAGGATCCGAGTGGTTCCATTCAAGAACCTTCTGTTACCTTCGAAAACTCTGTAGCAGATGTTGTAGGACTCCGATATTTAGGTTGGAGAAATGCATGATTTAAGTAGAAATCTTGCATTGGCACAGCATTTGCAAAGACTGGAGACGCAGTTGGACTGCCTTTCTGCATTGTACAACGTGCGCGAGGAAGATGAGCGTCAAGCACAGCGTTACGCAGATCCTTCGTATTTATGGCCTATTTTGGGTAAAATTGTTTTGGTAATACCTGTAGTTTATTATGAGCATGTATAGGAACTGAAGTGATAGTGCTTAGTTAAGATGATTGGACACCTCGGATACAACGTAGAATACTGGAGTCGTCCAATGTTAACGTCGTTCGCGCACTTTTCTTCAAGCTATCGATTTCGATTTCTACTTTGTGCGATCGATTCAGTGACGAAAGGAAAAAGTGAGTCTCAACTCGGAAAGTTGTTCTGGAGAAACTGTTCTACTAATATGAGGTTTAGCCTAATTGGTCGCGCCTATTCGTACCACTTGGAACGACGTCTGCGCACTATTCTTCAGACCATCCCGAATAAGTTATTTATGGTCTTGAAGACTACGTTGTGTCCAGCTTTGCAACGGCAGTGGGATCCTGTTCTGGACAAGAGCGCCGTGAGTTTTGATTCGTTACAGATGAACACTGCCAATCAAGCAGATGCTAGCAATTTCATTACTCTAATTCCTTGAGTTAAGGTAATAAGGCATGTTCTCGAAAGTAGGTATTTGACCTTATATCTTTGCATCATTTGCATTTCCTCTTAATTTTTCCCTTCGATTCGATGCTACTGCAGTCCTACTTATTAGAGAGAAGTCAAGGTTGAATAAGTACAGGGAGCTAGTTGCGCTAGTTGCTTAGAACTGTTGAGTTGATGATAAAGCAGTGTCGTTGAACCTTTCTCGCAGTGATATCGTTAGATAGACATGCCGATTCTTATCAAATACAGCCTTGATTTTCCTGGAAAAGTTTCCTACTGTGTTATCTTAGGTCAACGGCCTATGTTGGTCCGTTTGGAACTAAAGTGTATTTCCCTTCCAGGCAAGGGAGATGGCAGACTTTGATGATAACTTTCATCTTGCGGAATCAACATATACAATTTCTAACCTTAGCCTCGGTGTATCCAGGATGGCACTCAAAAAAGTGGGCGTGATCAGCATAAACCCGAAGGTCAGTTTTTGCAAACCTTCATCGCTCTGAACTGCTGATGAGATGTTTTTCAAGGAACTGCTCGAGGAAGGAATCCGTCGTGAACTCGCCTTGGAGCTCCCTTCCTTACTAACTTTGTTAGATAAAAATTCTTCTCTCGAGGGTTAGGCTTTATTTGCACTTGCAGGTATCGCTTACGATATACCTCTGACTTTAGACGTGCTGAGAATCCTTTCACTGAACCTCCATCCTTTTCAACGTGGATTCATCTATATGTGTGAACACGTTGATGTCAATGGGCATGATATGTGGCGAGAGGAGGTGGATGCCGTTCTTCGACGAACTGCCAAGGATTTGATGGAGAGAGGGTTGGCACCAGTAAGGAATATTTTCTATAGTTTTTGACGTTTATCACATATTCCACAAAGAGACAGCTGAACCGTGAAACTTATGAAACGTCTGGGGTGTTTCTATCGTGAAATGTTCGCTCTGACTCTAAAAGTACTCTCGAATTCTGGCTGACGATTGAAATCATAAGAAGGAGGAATGCTCGGCACGAGCCAGGCGACCACCACGAGGCAATAAATAAACAAATTGCTACTGTGTATCACTTTGCTTTCAGCAATCGAGCGGAAAGGCAGCTACCGCGGTGCCTGCTCTAACCCTTATTTTCAACTTGATGTTGAAACATTCCGATCCATTGTAGGTTCCATGATTTACCAATTCGAATTTTGCTTTTCTAAGTAGTTATCTCTTTAGCTGCAGCCATTACATGGAAAGTAGTATGACATGGCGTGATGTGAAGACTAAAAAAGATGTACTGTCCTCAAAAATGATCGATTTGATTGAAGTATGTTTCTTTTTAGAGGAAGACTCTTGTTTGTCCAACTCTAAAACCTTTTGCATGAGCCTGAATATTTAGAAATGGATTCCTTCCATTGCGATCAACTCGTTACGAACTGTTCTGAATCATGACATTCAAAATGGCATAAATGGTGGGTATCGTAATCCTTCTTCGTGGAAACACCTTTTCCGTGCATTAAGGTCATATTCGATCGTCGGTTAATAGGACTTTTTATTCAGATATGTTCAAACTTCTGAGCACCATTTCCAACTCCGTCGGTTCTTTCACATTTTCCGAAGCTTTCATGCAGTCAAGCCAATATGAGCAGCTTCTCCGTCAAATTCAAGGGAACTCGATGCTTCCTCGCATGGTTGCAAAGGTTTGATGATTTTTTTCTGAGCAAATTGCGTAGCTTTCTATTGAATAATGTGCGTTGAGCGGACTTTCATTATGCTAAATCCGAAACTTTTCAGGAGTATGGTAGTTTCATTTGCGTAGAGCTTGTTCCAGCTCAACTTTATTTCCCTTATTTCAGTTTGTTAGGATTATATTATGTGACAAGGGTTGCAGTGCCGAAAACATGTAATTCAGGTTGGACAGCTACTTCTCCTTCTTATAATGTTGTGCCAGTCGAAAAAGCAACACTGCCAGCTGCATGCGGCGCCTTTGTTCTCGGTTCTGTCCGCTTGCGATCGGTAGTTACCACTTTTTTCTTTTTGAACTCTCCATTGTTTCTTTTTACGATAATCCAATCACCATGTTGATTAGCGTTAACCGCGAATTCTTCTAGATTCCTCGTTTCTTCTCCGGATGGGGTCCCATCGGACGTGGCCCCATTGGTTAATTTATTGCGGGACTGTGGATTGTGTACACCTTCACTGGCACTTTATAAGACGAAAGTGACAGTGCCGTCTAATACGATTGTGTATTTGCTGCTGACGTTGTACGTCTCCATGTCAAAATTGAACGGTTAGTGTTTATAGAATGATTTCCAGAAGCCTTTGTTCATTTAAGGGCTCGTGCTTTCAGAAAAATTGCTTCTCATGTCGTGCTCACCTTGCCTCCTATATGACATCTGTTCAGGTACCCGAAAGGACTCGATTTGCGGACGAACCTTCATAGCCGGCTTATTTTGCCTTCTGCATCAGATCAATGGTGTCGAAGAGTTCGGAAAGACCGCAGAACTCTTTGCTGATTCTATCGTTCCAGGGAAGAACTCCAATGAAAGGCAGCTACTTCTCTCATATTCTAGTAGTGTAGTTACTTTTTCATGACCGCATGATTCTTTTTGTTTTCATTCAACTTATGAGTACACTGGTATTTCAATTCATTCACTTGCCTTCATTTCAATTACGAGTTTATACGAATAGGGTTAGATCTGATTATTAATATTGTAAATAAGGAAATACTTTTTTACGTTGCTATATAAAGTTACCGCTGTGATTCTGAGCTATCTGGTCCAGTTGTTGTATTGCAATTATAATCTGGTCGAGTTTTATACTGAGCAAATTGTACAAAGTTATATTAAGAAGTAGAGGGGGTCCACATGAAGCGAACTCGTTGTGGGTTTGTATAATAATCTCCTGTCAATGGTGCCTACTGAACATACAGTCCGTCTGCTCGCTATCATTCCGACATCTGTATGTGTGCTACTTTTACACGAAATGAAACTCTTAGAAGTTTGCCTGTGTTTTTGCTTTTAAATCATCTTCGTGGGATTCGCTTCCAGACTGGAAGATTACGGTATACTAATAAGAGCAGAACATTTTAAAGTATGTGGGATTCACACCAGGTTTTGAGATAACGACGTAGGAAAGCTTTTAAGGAAGATATGGAAATATGTTTGTACAAGCCAAAAAGGTTAAAAAGGATACAAATTAATTTACAAGGTACGCGAAGATGAAAGTTTAACTTTAAGACAAAATCGACCGTTAGATCTTCGAATTATTAAGTCCCATCAGTTCGATCTACACATTCAGATAGATCCCAATAATGCCGAGGTTGTTAATCAGGTGGTACTTTCGGTGAAACTGTAGTTGGGGTGCCAGGCCCTTTTGTGCTCTGCGTCTCTTCAATTCTTACCCCATCTAGTCATCTCATCC
>UZAF01018127.1:0-12810 GCA_900617895.1 Haemonchus placei | reverse complement strand
CACGAGGTAATCATATCTTCCACCCCGGAGCTCCTCCCCTAACTCTTAGAAGGGAAGGAAATCATATCTACGCTCTAGCGCGGTCTATATGCACTCTGCCGTCTGGGGACAGAGACGCACAGCACAAAAAGGCGCTGGTACCCCCCAACTACATTTTCACCGAGCTTTCAGTGGTTCAACGGAATTTATAGTTTGAGAGTTGTAGCAAAAAAAAAACTAAAATAAAACTACTCACGATGACTTCACTGCTGAACTCTTGGTGGAAGAAGAAGCCCAAGAAGTAATTTTTTCATTTCTCTGTAAAACGAGACCGTACAGTTGAGAGAACACCACTGCGTTTCTCCATGAGGTTAGGCATCTCCTGGCAGTCGCGACATTAAGGAAGTTTGTAGTAAATCACTACAATCACATTTTTCGCGTTCATAAAGAAAAAAAAGTGGTCATCAATGAAACTGGATTAATAAATAAATAAATAAATTGAAGTTCTGCACTAGAGGGATTAATCGGTCCCAGCATCTCCCAAACAACAGTAGCTTAGAATGGAACGCTGGTACAGCGGGACGAGTGGATTCTCAAAGTTCTACTTTGTGCTTAACAAACAAATTCCAAAAGAAAATAAGTTCTGTCCTTACCAAGATGTCTCGATGAATTCAAGGAGACCCAACAATTAATGAGAAAAGAAGAAAAAAAAAGGAAAAGGAAGACGTTAAGTTCCCCTGTTCCTCTGTGAACTGTAGCTTTCCGGAACCCTGTCACTCAAGCGATGGCGCACCGAACTTCCTGCGGTGCCCGATCGCCGCTCGCGCGGCTACCGTAACCCGGCTGTGCAAAAAATTTGCGGACTTCATTTGTTGATCTTTCGAGTTTGGGCGGCACTAAATATCCTATAAATAGGTTTCTTCATTCTTTGTGGCTGCTCGTAAAGTATTTCTTGGATCTTTTACTTTATCCCGACTTCAATCTGCGCGTTTGATAGACATGGGCAGATTTTAGTTGTTCTATGCATCCTACTGTACCGTAAATGCCACCCTTTCTCGGTAATATAGGGATGGTTCTGGAAACTTTTGCATTGGTGCTTTGAAACTTGCTGTGTGATTGTGAACCATGTAATTGAGCTTTTTCAGGTAGAAACTGTTGTACACGAGGTTGGTACTTTTTCGCGGTTGTTAATCGAATTTCTGGAAAATTCCCAGTCCATTCGTGGAATCCGCTTTCCATTGCTCGATTATCCGGTTTGTGCAACAAGTACATTACTCTATTGCGGAAGGGAAGGCTCTTCAAAAGTCATGGTGATACGTAGAGATCCTGCCTAGTTCTGGACGTTCTATTGCTTTCAAAAGAAGTTTCTGGAAGCTTCTTTTACTAGTTCGAGTATAAAACTATGAATTGTTGATTATCACATTGAAAAAATGAATTTAACCTCCGTGTTTTTCATATGCTAATCCGTTTGCATGGGAGTATGCGAAAGCTTGTAACTGTTTAATGTCGCGATCAAGTCATTTTTAAGATGTCGCCTGCCTTGGTTCATTACGCTAATAAACAAACCACAGTAATAATGCAGCAACACAGTGGGACAAATAGAAAAATAGAAACATATGTGCCTTTACGCTCGTGGTCAGAGCCCGTTCTCTTGTCATTGCTATTAAAGCTGTTGATTTTTTGAATCATTCTTTGCTTGTTGGCAAAAATTGTAACAAAGTTCCTTCTAGGCTTTTCCGATACTTTCAGAGCGTCAAACATCAGCTGACCAAGTAGCGAATTAGAATTCTGATAATTTCATCGTCATGTTCCTTAATATTCCTTTGCTCGACGACATCTTCAAAGGTCGTAAGAACAATCGCAAGCAACCGCTGGAAGATTATGTGGATCGCCTGCACTACTACGTGACAGGTATTTGAAGGATATTGTTAATTAGCTGTCGATAAGTGACCAGCTGGAGCAAGAAAACCGTGTCTGTAGACGACTTTCACAGATTACTGCTGTGTAGTGAGCTGTCAGTGTAGAAATAGAGTTAGTTCTTCTTTTCAGTCTACGTCCTTTGCATTTTTGCGTTACTCGTTGGCGCAAAGCAACACTTTGGAAATCCTATCGACTGCTTCATTTCGGCTGATTATGATAGTGCGTGTTTTCCATTGATTCCTTTTTTGTTATTTATGATTTTCAGACTCTTGGTGAGGCTATCAACTTGGGCTAGTTCCCAACGTTTAGGCCAGTTCCTAAGTACAATCTTCGTCAGGGTTGCTGTCTCTTGTATCAGGAGAACTTTCGAAAAATGTTAAGAAGGCTTGGTTCTGGCTAAATATGTACAAGAAAAGGGTAGATCTTCTGCGTTCCACTCGCTAATGTTCATGTAGTCGTGCAAGCCTCACTTTTTCTTACGCAATCAAAAATTTTGTGTACTGGAATGGGCGGAAAGGGCGTAGGAAGTAGGAAGAGTATGCTAGGTTTGTTGGTACTGCATTCAAACGTCTAATCGGAACTTGTACCTGAATACTTCTGTCCTGTCTCTATCCGTATTTTTTACATTTCTGTTTTTCAATTTCGATCTATATGTATAGTATTACCATCTCAGAGGTTCGCACTTGGCAAGCCTACATACTCGATTACTGCTTCATGCAAGGTACTTATCGTTATGAACTCGGCATGAATAGAACCACCCCATATTTGAATGGACGGGATCCGTCAAACACGAACTACATTTCCATCAAATACTATCAGGTTGTTTTTGTTTGCGATGATTTTTTTTGTTTTATTTTGCCTTTTCTCTAGAAAAACTGCTTTAAATATTGGAAGTTGTCGGGTTTAATTAGAATGTTTCTTCGCTTTCAGTGGGTCCCGTTCTTTTTCGCCTTTCAATTGTTGTGCTTCATGGTGCCTGACTTTTTCTGGGTCTACATACAGTCTTATCTCTGTAAGGAATAATGTATCCATGATTCCACAACTTTACAATTTCGTCGCCATTCAGATATCGATATGTCTATGGTGGTAACGGAATGTTCAGAGCTGAATGCTGAAAAGCGTTCGAGTAATCGTTCATCGAAATTGAGTAATATCGCGGACTACATATTTAGCTACTTCTACTACAGAAAAATCGCTCGTGTATGTCGAAATTGTCTGGTTTCTATATAGGCTAATAGTAATTAGTAGAAGACAGCTGCATGAATAGCCATGTCAGGTCCCATGCAGCCATCTACAGTAATCTTCAACTCAAATGATGAACATTTGTGTGAATTTAATTACCGGATTACATAAAATTTCATCGCATTAGTATTATTCAGTTTAAAATTCGTTTTGCATTTTCCAGCGTGGTGTCATCTCTTCCGTATTCCGCATGCCAGCAGTTGCGACTGTTTTTTATGGTATTACAAAATTTCTGTACCTCATGAACGCAATTCTGCAGCTCTACCTCACGACATACTTCCTTGGCTTTCCCGATATGCGTTGGGGTCTTCGGGTCAGTTTCATTGTATTCAAATAATATTCGCATCTCGTTAACGGTCTTTTTTTCAGATGATGCTGGCTTTTTTGACGAAAAAAGCATTTCCGCGAATGATTGGCGGAGTTCGAATTCCGCATCATGGTGGTATGGCACAGTTCCCTTACTTCCCTCTTGAAGTCTTCTGTAATTACACCAGGGTAAGCTTTGACTCTTAACTGCCTTCCACAAACTTCTTTATTGGGGTGCGTTTTGAATTTCTGGATACCTAGAAGAACGTAAAGGGTAACATCCCTTCCAAGATTGACGTTAATGTCGCACAGGTGGTGAACTGATAATTATTAGTAAGGGGAAGCCGGTGTGTCGGCAATATAAGAGATAAAGTGCACAATAGGGAAGGAAAGCGCAGTACGGGTTCGAGTCCTGTCCGAGGCCGAATTTTTGCCCATAACTCGCCAACTCGAAATCCTCCCAGGCCTTCCAAACCTTCCATCCTTTCGGGGTCGGTGAATTTGTACCAGACTCGACCGAGAGGACAAATGCAATGACTTGTACATCGGCTGGCCACCGTAAGTCATTGNATAGGCCACATACGCACTCATGCCACTACGATTTTGAATGGAAATCGAGTGCTGGAGCGCATCCCGCAGACGGGATTGATTAACACCAAAAACTTTATTCTTTATCCCTTAACTCGCCAACCTTGTGGGTTTATTAGTAATATCCCAGCAAAACTCATTTCTCATTAGGAAGGGCTCTTGTGGAGGGTTTAGCTGGAGTCAATGTCGTTCGTGGACGAGATGTGCATTACACATTACAACCAGACAGAAGGGTCACAGTACTGAGGTAATCTGGTGTTTCCCGTTCATTGACTGCCCTCCCATCTCCAAGCCCATGTGTTCTCGCACATATAGCAATATAGTTGTGTCTTTTACAGAGTGAGTTTTTCAGATGGTGGAGAACAATAATGTGCACACAAGCTCAACTCAGTGTATGATTCCATTAAACTACATCAATGAAAAGCTCTTCCTGTTCTTGTGGTTCTGGATCATGCTAGTAGGTCCCCTCATTTTCTTTCCTGATCCTAAACGCTCATCCTTTGTTGCCAGCTGATAATGATTACTATGGTCAACATTGTGATGTTCGTGGGCTCAATCATGAACAAGTCACAGAGAGAAGATACGATTCTAACCTATCTCAGGGTGAGTTTTTATGAGAGTTAATTTCCTGATTAGTACGCCTTTCCGAGACAAAAGTTTGGATGAATGTCTAACAATGAATGAATGGGTGTCTAACAGAGATGCAATACTGCAATAATATAATATTGAGATTATGGAAGGGCTAGCTTAATGTGAAGGAAATCTAGACATGAATCCTTGCCGGTGTGAGTCATTACAGTTGTAAGCAGTGCCTATCTCGGATAGTTTTGTCCCAAAGTTTGATCCAATTTTTTCGTTTTTTTTTTCTTTGATTTTGTTGGGCACTTACATAATGTTAAGGAGAAAGATGACGAGTTACTTCTCAATGACAAACATGGCTTGGCTAGCAAATTCGTTCATGGGGTGAGTTTTATATCCAGATTACTTTCGAATGATTCACTTCAAGCTTGACTTTCTATATGTCATTTTCTGTATGAATGGTTTCTAGTTCATGGGCGCCGATGGCGTTCTTCTGACGCGTTTCATGACCAACAAAGCGGGATCGTTGGCATGTCGAGATGTTGTACAACGAGTGTGGACCAAATATGCACATGAACGTGGTGCTGCGATGAAGGTAGACAGCGATGACGAGTGGAGCGTACCGTTCAGCGAGACATGTTATTCGGGTTCGTACAATGTAGATTGCCGTTCAACGCGAGCCAGTTCATTAAGCTTACATACGGCTTGAGTTCGTTTTATTTGCATCATCGGTCTGTTGTTTTTCTTGTAATAACAACCTAACTTGTAATGTGATAACCTAGCATTCGTTTTTCTTCTGTGATAACTAATTGTGGTTTCTTTGTGATCATTAACAAACAGTTTCTACTGTGATAGTCTCATTGGATCACATTAAGACAAGTTCTTAACAAATTTACAAAGTACAAAGAAGCTCCAGCGTAATTTCCTAAAGTACCGAATCTGACATTGAAATGTCAGTGCAGTCGCTCGTAGCCTTTACCTGTCTGAAGAGGCAATGCATACTGTAATGCAAGAAGCGCCATGGAGCATTTTCTCAGCTGGGTTGTACGAAAGGTTCTAGGAGGGTAGAGCAAAGGAGGTCTATTTTACCAGAGTCGGCGAGAAATCACAATGCGACGGTTGATTTGATTTTTGGATATGCTGAATACGACAATAATACATCAACAATGTATTTGGTGCTATTTCAGGCATTCCTCTCCCTACCTATCACGACGAAGATCGTAAAAAGTCACGTTGTTAGACAATTTGCGGCTCAAATTCTTTTCGTAGAGAGTGTAAATAGATGAAGTAGTGTCGTAAAGTAGTGTTCCTAGTTTATGCATGCTGATTTCCTTTCTCATTTTGTATCAGTAACGATGTTCGTGCTCCTTTTTACTTCATTCAGTGGTATCAATTGTTCTGTATAAGAGCTTTTTTCGAATCGATGTCAAGCTTAGGCATTACGTCTGTGCTCATGGATCTGTTAGGCATTGCGATGATTGGAGAATCGACTGACTGCGTTCTACGAAGTCTTTAAGCCTTTCGATTCATGTTGCATTTACTGCTCAACCTATTGACTTTATTAAGTGAATTCAGAGTAATAAGAATTTTTATCGAATAAATCTTCAAAAATAGGTTCGCTTCTCTGGTGTTCCCTGTATGTGTTCATCTTTACATTTGGATACTTTAATTTATTCAGCGCGTCATGCTTGTCATAAAGGTCAAATGACAACGTCATGAATAAGAATTTTTCATAAATCGTAATGGTTGAATCGATGCGAATAATTGGTTACATTGATCGATGTATGAACAGTAGCAGCGAGATGTGGAGTCATATCCGACTGTTAATAAATGCTGGATAACGTTCAAAGCTTGCAAGGGTGCAGTCGAGTTGCAGAATAAGTGTGATTCTCAAACGTTTACAGTAAGCGGTTATTTGTCAATTGTCCTGCTTGGTGCTCCAACTTGGTGGTACTGGGACTTTGAGCCCAACTCGCCGTATCCGTTGGTTATATACTTGTACAAATGCGACTGCACCCCAGGTCAATTAGAGAATTATTTCATAGATAATAGTTATAGTCATTAGGTTTTACGAGTTTTTTTTCATAGCAGAACGTTGAGCTGTCTTCTATGTTTCTGGAGCAGGTTGGACATTGAGTTGTCCACATTTAAAGGAGCGGCGAGCGTTATGCGAAACTTAAACGGGGTAAAGACTGGAATCCCACCGGAGGAATTATGCCGCTAACCAGGTGAGCAGTCTTTTCAGTCCATATTTCACTAAATATCTTCAATATCCATGTGTTACATTCCTTTCGAGTATTTTCTTTCGTATATGTGATCATGTGCTGAGACCAGACCATTTTACGGGCTAATTAGAACCTGTTGCATGTTCAGTCTCTGGTTCGGTTTTCAACATTAGTTACAGACTGTCTGTTCCCTTCTCATCACTAACCACGTCTTTACCACAAACTCGATAACCCCAGACTCATTCGCTAAAAGATTTACTTCCGGAAAAAAGCAAATCATTCTGATCATCGCTGAGAATACCAGACATTAGATAATCGATAAACAGCGTCAAATCACCAAACAGAGAAATCAAACGATATATAGATTTAGAACATTTTATACATCATTCGCGATTATTTGGAGGTATACGCGACTGTATTGCCGTTCTGGGTAGAGGCGATCTGAATATCACTTCATGCTTTAGTGGGATGCCTAGCATGCAACAAATGGCATTCAGAAAGCCTCGGCACGAAAGGGTAATTCAAAACTTGACAGTTTCATATAAATATATGGAATCGCTCAGGTGAAAGGCAGAGATCGCTGCAGAAATGCTGCAGACAGAAAGCTTCGTGATCACAAATACTCATCTTCTGAATTTGAATCGATCTGGAGTTGACGATTTTATACTTATTGATTATAAACTGCGGTATTTGTAGGGTCGACTAGGAGGCTGTCTAAACTGGAACCTTCCTGGCTGACTTGGGCCTACTAGNATTTCACGATTATTTGGAGGTATACGCGACTGTATTGCCGTTCTGGGTAGAGGCGATCTGAATATCACTTCATGCTTTAGTGGGATACCTAGCATGCAACAAATGAGATTCGGAGAGCCTCGGCACGGGAGGGTAATTCAGAACTTGACAGTTTCATATAAATATATGGAATCGCTCAGGTGAAAGGCAGAGATTGCTGCAGAAATGCTGAAGACAGAAACTTTCGAGATCTCAAATATTCATCTACTATGTTTGAATAGATCTAGAGTTGACGATTTTGTGGTTATTGATGGTAGGCTACGGTATTTGTAGGGTCGACTAGAAGGCTATCTAAACTGACGCTTTTCCGGCTTTCTGAGCTCGTCGTCAACATCCATTTTGTATTACACGATCTCTGCCTCTCGGGATTCTGACATAATTCTCAAAATATAATGATACAAAGTCAATTTCAAAGTTACTCGCAGGTTAGCCAACGCTCACAGAGGTAATCCTGTATCCTATACACAATGCAAAAAAAGTACTCACAAGTTCCTTCGGATGAAAGTCCTGGATCATTCAAATGAAAAGGTAGACGATTAGACATTGGCACAAAGGAAAGGAGTGAACAGAGCGAAAGAAAATGTAAGCGAAGTAATAGAGGAAAGGTTTCAGACGCCATTGGTAGCAGGAGGTGCAGGTGCGTGGTTTCCTACTGCTTCAGGAGCCTGTAATTCAGGTAACTCGTGATTTGGTGGAGTCATGCGATCAACTGTATCACCTACGGGCACAGTATCAGCCGTAGAACTTTCTCGAACAAGTATAACATCTTCAGGATCTTGTACAACATTGGGCAAAATTACAGCTGGATCGACATCACCAGCTGGAGCCGGATTCTCCTCTTCTAAATTGGGTGGTTGCTCGTTGGTGATGGGCTCTGCGTTTCCGACGTTATCTGCGGGAGTGTTCGTTGTTGTTGGTATTGATGCCGGTGTTCTGAAATCATTACGCTCATTGCGCTTTCCGAAGCATATGGTCAAGAGCATGGGTGGTAGATTCCTGAGTGCCTCAGTGGCCGACCCAGGCACTGATTCCTGCGCGCAAGTCGAATCTGGTCGCCGAATTTTCTATCAGACAGTTTGCAGGAGCCTCCCTCCTCTTCCTTGTGATTACCACTTCAAAATTGGGTAAATTCCAAGGTGATGTAAACTCACGGTATCCACAGCTCAGCTTCTTTGCGTGTTGATTTTGTGGAGTCAGTCATAGCAATGTCGACATCTGAAAGGATTCACGATAAGGTCGGACTACTGGTCACCACCACTGGAGGAGAAATGGTTGCCACTATGATTACGGCGGTCTTTCTGTGATATCACTTGTGTGACTCATGGGAGGAATTTTTGAGCAGGACTTTTTGAAGAACGTAGTGTTGCGCATTCAGATTACTTACTTCGACTCTCTGCCTTTTACTGAATNCCCTCCCCCTAAATTTACATTTGTGTCCCAACGATTACTTCACTTACCCAGAACAAAGGCGTACTCTCTGCAAAATCGGGTGGCTGCATTGTGAACATGTTTGAATGAATCGCCTCCACGCCATAGCGATATCAGGCATACTTCCTTCTGACGTCCGACTTTCTTGAGAATTGCTGACTTCTGAAATCGACCCCTTTTCAGGCGTGGTAAAGAATTCCAATCTTTGAGGAGAATCGTATTCAGCTTGGTGGAATGAACGCAGTAAAACTCCTTCCTCTGACGGGAGTTCCGCTGCGATTCATATCACTGGTTTGACATTGTGAAAAAGTAAGGGGTTCGTCGTTGTCGACCATCTTTTCTGGGGGTAAGCTACATTCGACATATATCCTACTGCCAGTGGGAGGGGTGGTGCAATGGAGGTAGAAGTCACTGTACTATTTTTTAGGTAGTTGATCGACTAAGGGAAGATGAGAGAAGTGTTGATAGGGTGATTTGGACCTGGGAGTTGGACCCTGGGCCTTATGTTTAGTAACATCTTCAATTACCACCGCAATCCCAAGGCAATGGGAAAGCAAGAATTCAGAAGAGACCAACCTTGAGAATATCGTGGCTCGGGCTGATCATCGCTGCCTGGACCAACTTCAAATTCATTTTCTCCAATGACGTGAGCAGAGCTCCGACTAGTGAGCGACTGAGAACTTTGTTAGAAGTATACAGGAATACCTAAATGGATTTCTTATGAATTGGAGTACCAACTGGTTTCAGAGTAGAGTTCACATTAGAAAAGATCTTCGCCGTGATGCTGAGGTTCCCTTTTTACAAGGTAGACTACCCGTCGTGGATCCGATCTGGGTGAGGAGCAACTACTGTATGCCCTTCCGTGGCCGGTTAAGAAAAGCGTGAACTCTTCACTGACAGTTGTATCACAGGCCCAATATCTCTGAATGTGGAGGCCATTAGTCAAATCTGAGCTTACTCACTCTCGACAGCTTTATTATCAGCATGAATTTTGCCGGTAATAGCTTCAGAATGGATTCATGGAAGGGCCTTATCATTTCACGATCAGCAGGCAAACTGTAAAGGTTCTGAAGTATAAGTCGATTTTTGGTTGTAACACGGGATATTGACTCCCGCCTCTCCAAAGTAGGGATCAATTCGCCTATAAGATAGACTTGCTACCCTTTTGACAAGATGATAAGTGCTCTCCTAACGACGCAGCCTGCGGTGGTTGTACAGTCTGGCGCGGAAAGCAGTGTTGTAGGTGAATCTTACCGTGTTACGGTAGTCTTCAACGACGATGACGTCTTTGTCGTCCACGCGGTTTGTTCGGCATCCACAGAGGGACCGAAGCATTTGATTACTTACAGGCGTTTCCCTCGTCACCATCCACTGTAAGAATGTAGTATGTACTACAGAAGTTCAGAGTCATTATTTTTTCGAAATTGGTTAATAAAGTGGTCATTCAAATAATGACGAGAAGACATTGAAAAAAGGTATATCTATTGACGATATAGGAGAGTTTTGAGAAGAAAGTTCAACCATTTCGTAGTACTTTGAGATCTTTTTAGGAAGAGAAAAAGGTTTCAAAAAATGATCGGAGAAAACGTAGCATGAACCTTAGAGATTGCACTAACGAGGTTGAGACGGATACATACACTTTTCTTCTACAAATAGCTCGAAAAATCGAATCGTTGATGTTTTCTGTTTGATGGGGAGATTGGGAAAATGGTTCAACATCGGGAACTATGCCGCAGAAATCGGAATGGTACCACTTTTTCCTGATTTTTAGATTAGGATGCGTTTTGTACTACATTTAATCTGCAAAATTCCATCAGGGGATTAGCCAAAAGTTATATGAGTTTTAACTTATTTGAAGGCTATACATTCGGAACGATAGAGACAGGTCCTTGATTACTTTTGGTATAACCTAATTTCAAGAAAAGGGATCGAAGCTTTTCTACATCTATGTCAAGGACAAATCTGACAGAACCTTGAACTACTTATTACTTGAGAGTTATGTCAAATTACGCCCACCTTTCTGTGAAGTACAGGTGGAGCTAAGAAAAAAAAAAGAGCATAGGCATTAGTAATAAGTTCCATGAATGCAAACTAAAAGAAGTCGTCTAAGAAGTGGAATTTACTTTCGTAAAAAACTGATTTATTCGGAGAAGAAGAGAGAATTCCTTCCTTCTGAGGCAAATTTTCTATTTTTTAATTTATTCACAGTGGGGGGTGTTATTATAGTTATTATGGTTATCAACGGTTCAAACTACATTAGGAACACTTACCGTATTTGAAGAACGATTACGGTAAAACAATTGCAATGGTGTAACCTACGGTATTTTCGAAATGTGATGAAATAATGCTAGACGTACGCATTTGGTAATGCGAAATCAGGATTTTGCCTTGTTTTAATCCTTTCTTTCCATTAACTGTCTGTTAACTGTGTTGTGATTATAATTGGGTGTCTTAATGTGGAGCGTGTGTAATTGAAGTGAAATTAGGCAAAAACTTCCAANTTCCTCTCATTCGAAAGTCCACAGCCTATGGGGCTACATGCGAGATCCTAAATCTGAGGGGATAGCAGCTTTTTAAATAGGTGCAATGCTCGAGCGGAAAATTGTTAGGGGGATGATTTCCATCGATAGGGCTTTATTGAGAGGAGTAAAGCAATAGAAGAATTATGTTGAACGAATTGGCATGAGGAAAGCCTAGATTTGGGAGTTTTCTAGTTTCCTGGGAGCACCTAGAAAGAGAAGAAGTATGGGAAGAATTAAATGAAAGTGTTCGGAATTGATCCATAAAACCCATAGATATTCAAGAGAGGGTGAGAAATATCGAGCAACTAGAGCCTATCGAGATGTGGCATAAGGAGAAGTACACTGAACAAGTGGTAAGCACATGTGTACAGCGTATTCTGTTGTGTTGTGTTCATTTCCGTTTGTTGCGTGGTACCCATAAATAGAAGTGAAAGCCCAATGAATATGTACCTCCAAGTACTGTGGGAAACATGGTGGGTAGATGTCGGGCCACGGATACTTCTGAAAGCGGAAGTCGGTAAGTTCATTGGTCTATTATGGGAATGAGCAAGCGGATGTGACATGGCAAAAGTAGGTAAAAAGTACGAGAATCGAAAATCAAATCTGCCAAGTGACGAGCACGAAGAGATTAACAAAACTAAGTCCATTCTTGATCAAGACTCAAAGAGCTCTATTGTTAAGTTCTAGGTATGGCAGAATTATCCAAACTGCCAGACAGGGGTGGCGATCAGTTGGAGGGCTGTACTTTGAATTGCACTATAAAAAGGAGTGAAGGCCGACAGTGACCTAACTGGAAATTTCCGTCTACATGTCTCAGCTTGAAGATAAGCAGGGGCTATGAGATGGAGACTCCGCTTGCAGGTGCCAAGTTGAAGCGCTACGTTTGATAAACGATTCCTTTATAACTTTGGAGGTCTCTCTGAAGCCACGACCAAGATGATACAAGCTTTATTCGGCTAACGTTTCGGCCGTATTCCTTTGTAAACTAATCTCTGAATGAATATGTAGATCTGATAAAAACGATTTGATCAACGCGATCAAACGAAGAACCTAAAGTCATCCAACTCGAGATTGAGTGACTCGCGCGACTCGACTCCGTTAATTAACCCTTTGGCGACCGTGCCTTTTACATTGTCCTTACATTAACTTTTAATTTCTCTTATAACTGTAGTTGGAAGTGAATGATTTCTAGACCACGATGCCTCAAGATTCTCTAGAAGGTTGCGAGC
>UZAF01018126.1:14890-27559 GCA_900617895.1 Haemonchus placei | reverse complement strand
CCGTGGAAGAGAATCCGTACGCCACTACTAGGGAACTTGCAGCGATGCTCGGCCATGCCCAATCAACTGTTGAATGTGGGCTGGAGAAGATTGGTAAAGTCGCAAAGCTTGGCCGTTGGATTCCTCACCTCACTGACTACGACATCATGAGGAGGGTTCGACACTTGCACTTCACTCCTCACTCTCCAGAAGAAGTACAAGTTCCTCGATACGCTGATCACTGGAGATGAGAAGTGGGTTCTCTACAAAAACCCTGTAAGGAAACGGCAGTGTGTCAACAAGGGAGAAGAGCCACAACCGTCCCAAAGATAGACATCCACCCCAATGAGGTGAGAAAGTGCTCCTATCGTGTTGGTGGTCACGACGCGGTATCGAGCACTGGGAGCTGCTTGAGAAAGGGCAGACCATCAACGCCACTGCCTGCGTCACCCAGCTGAAGAAGCTCAAAGCCAACATTCATCGGACACGAGGACGCGGAGCCGACAACGCTCGACCACACACTGCGAAGGCAACTCAAGCCGAGCTGGGGAAGTTCGGCTGGCTTGTCATCCGTCAGCCTCCCTACAGCACTGACCTTGCACCTTCCGACTACTGGCTCTTTAGCCAACTCCAACGCTTCCTGAACTGGAAGCAGTTCGAGATTGAAGACGACACCAGGGAAGCAATCGACGGTTTTTTCAAGTCCCAGCCCCCGTGCTTCTGGGAGGAAGCAACCGACAAGCTGCCAGAACGTTGGCGACAAGTTGTACTCTGACGGTGCATACCTCTGATTCCGAAGTTAGTTCGTTTTTGAAATATTTTTGAAAATTCAATGGCGGGAGACTTTCCGGCCAACATAATACTTCGCGAAACGTGCACTTGAGCTTCTAAATTTCTCATAACAGTTCAACACTAACTACGAACTTCAATCATAGGATTACAAGAAACTCAAAACAAATTCGAAGTTGAGTATTACAACGGAAAGTTTAAACATCCCTCTCCTCTCCACCATCTTTAACCTCACACAACACCGCCTGATGTGCGGCTTATCCCAACCTAAAATGGAACACTGTAAGCGTTCTATGTTTAGTTTGGCAAGGTGCTGAAGCATAGCAATCAGGTGAAGACAGCANTTCGAAAATCGCACCACCGTCACGTTGTACACTCACCACAAGCAAACAAAAGCTAGTCTCGCACGGAGAGAACGAAAGAAAACGTATTGGGTAGACCGTGTAATACTGCTTTAAACGATACTGGTTTCAGAGAAGTGCCAGTGAGTTATCCTGTGCAGAAGAACGAAACAATTGGTCAGAATAGCTACCGTAAACATCTTCCACAATAGTACGAGTGATTCGGAACAAGAGTTTTCAACAGCGTTGAGATTCAAGCGAAAATAGATTTTTAAGAAATATGATCAGCTCCTTGTAAAAGCCATCTTAGGAAGAAAATAACCGAGCCAGATCAGAAATTATTTGAATAATAAACTAATTTGAGGTGCCCTAACAAAAACAACCATTTAAGCAGAAATCTTCAACCGCTTGTGGACTTTACTTGCACAGACTTCAGACTAAATTCTGCAATTGCAGCACATGCCCCTCGATCACGAGCAGTCGCGCGACTTGGCAAGTCGCGCGATGGAATTCGCGGCGATTTGAACGACTCTGGCGTTTATCATCAAGACCTCAAGCATGAACACTTAACATCGGCGAAGCCCGGAGAAGTCCTAAGCACATAAATTTGGTCAATTTAAGGAAAGTATTGAGTGATATTCGCCGCGCAGTTTGCCGCGCTTATTTGCAAAGGGACCGATATTTCGTCCCCTAGTCGCGCTATACAAAGATGGACTCGAATTCCCAGTGGAAGGATATGGAACTTCCTGCAAAACCATTACCGCTCGCCATAAAAATTCGGGGTGAGATGCGTCTACTGCGTTTATCCCATCCAAATCCATCGTATCCTTGGCCAATACCTTTTTCAATGCGTCGTATATGTGAAATGCAGTTGGAGACATCGTGCATGTGACAAAAGTGATGGGTTAGATCCTTAGAAGTGCTGTTGATGAGCAGTCGCAGACTGCTACGCGGTTGGAAATGAGCGCGACTTTATGGTGGGTAGTCATGAGTGAAAACCCTTTTCGGAATTCCCGACAATCACTCTATAGGTTCTCCGTCTCACACATTTCGTGACTCAGACCTTGATCGATTCACAACGCTGTTGCTCGTATATTGACTCACTTGTGTGCTGATCTGACGTCACCGACGTCCCTCCTACCTAAGCTACGAACCGTTCACAAAAATCCCTGAAGGTGCGGCCGCCACCTACTGACATTACCTTCTTCATTAAAGTGGAATTATGAACATATGTAATCGCCTTATCACCTGTCGTCCCGTTAATCATCGATTTTTTTGAGCGGGCGCCAAGTGATCCATCGGCGTCGAGCGTTGTCTATGTACAAGTGGCAAGCGCCGCCGTCGCTCGCACGCAAGTGACGGACGGACGCACGTCGGTTATCGTTGAAGTTTGGAAGCAGCTAATCGTCCCTGTCGCGAGCCAGAGTAGTCCAGAGGGTCATCGTCGCTCGAGGAGCAAGGGGCAAACCATTTCTTTCGTTCAACTTCGTAAAGAAGTCTGATCATTGCGCTGGTGTCCGTTCTACGACCCGCGGAGTCCAGCCAGTAACCGCCCGCGTCCAACGGTCATCACGATATCACATTACGTGTCCGCCAAACCTGATCTTCGATTTCTTGGTGTAAGAAACGGCATCCCTTATCTTCGTGTGTTGACGGAGCTCGGAACTCCGGTCCCGCTTCTGCAGCGTAAATAGGAAAGTTCCGAGTATCCTCTCTTCCACAGCGCGTTGAATGACGCTGACTGCATGCTCATCCTGCTTCCATAGAGTCTACGTCTCTGAAGCGTGTGTCAAAGCAGGAAGGACCGCAGTGCTCGAAAAGGTGAGCGCAGAGCCGGATATTTCTTGTCTTCTTCACTATACTCTCGATGTTCTTGAATGCCTCCCCCTCCTAGATACAAGAAGCTGAAGCGTTCAGAAATGATCGTTCCGTCGAGCGTGAAAGGAGCATCAGGTACAAACCTGTTTCTCATAAACATCGTTTCCGTAAGGTTCAGTCGTAGTCCGATCTTTCCACAAGCGTTGTCGAACTCGACCAGCATTTGTTCCGCCTGCTCGATGTTAGGTGTTATGAGCACGATGTCACCTGCAAAGCGGAGATGATGTAAGTAACGGCCGACCTTCACTACCATGCCTTCTCATTCCATTGGCACCTGTTGTTCTTGAGAGCGGCACTAAAAAGTTTGGGCGAGATGGTATAGTCCTGTCGAACCCCTCTCTTCACGTTGATGGTGACTTCTTCATAAGATGGCGAGACCCCAGTCGTGAAGTTTTAGAGCTTACGAGACAACCCTTATATATTGAGTAGGAACCCCTGGTTGTCCAGAGCTTCAATTACCGCTTCTATCTCAACGGTATCGAAGTTTTCTTCAAATCGATAAATGTGAGACATAACGGCATTTTGTACTACCGCAACACCTCAATGAGCCTGATCGATTGTATGTGGAAGTGGTCGATTGTACTGTCTCTGCTCAGGAACCCTGCTTGCTCGCATGGCTGTCCTTTATCTAATATTCTGCCAATCCTGTTGAGGATAACTCGTGTGAAAAGTTTATAGATTACAGCAGCAGGTTAATTGGGCAATAATTACTAATGTCGTCTGGATGTTCATTCTTATACAGCAACACGGTCTTGCTAGTTTTTCACAATGGGCACTTTGCGTTCCGACAGGTACCGCGTGAATTCTGTACTGTTAGTGGACCGGGTGCCGTGCCTTCATAGTCGTGATAGCATGTTGAATTTTGTGAGGAGAAACTGAAGGGACGACATATGGGTCTTGCACAATATGGTAGGAATGCAGATAGTCGGCTGTCGAGGAGATCCGAGTAGAAGTGGTACACGAGCTTCTCCACTGTCCTTCAAGATTCAGTAACTGTTCTGTCATGACGAAGGGAAGCCATCTTGGTTTTATAATTGAAGCTCTGGCAGGCCTTGCGAATGCTCTTCTGAAACCCGGCGGCCTCGGCTGAAAGTGCTGCTCTTCTCTCATTCACATTTACCTCTTTCGCTAAGCATCTATGGACAGCTCCGCAACTTTGGACGTTAGTTGTTTATTGACTGAAGATCATGAGATTCTCCGCTGGCGTATCAGCTCGAAATTCTTCAGGGAAAGACGTTTCTTGGCATCTTTCAGACTCTCTGCTTCCCTGGCACTACCGTGAAGATGTTCGACAAGTCGGTTGCACTCTCCGTCGATGTTCTCACAAACGGAATCTTCCCACGTATTCGTAAGTGAAGCGAAGTGATCCCAGTTGACAACAATGTTGGGGCCTCACTGAATTTCGCAGCTCTCTCTCCACGCAATGAAACGCAGAATCTAGCGCGGACGGGTGGTCTGATCCCGTGTAAAACTTTGGAACAACAGTGACGTCAGTCAGGCAAAACATTTGGTTGGAGATGATGTAACCAATTTCATCATGGAAGTGTCACCCAGGTGACTCGGATGCCCATCGCAAACGGGAGGACTTTTGGAACTGCGATTCACCATGAATGATGATGTGGTTTAACATGATAAACTCGGCCAGCTTTTACCCTGCTCATTCCATTCCATTCCTTGAGACCCGATGAGAAGCTCTTCAGCCGTTCTTCTGGGACCAATCTTGGAATTGAAATCACCAATTATGACCTCGTGGAAAGTACGATTCAGTCCCCCCTCTCCGCCTCTGCTGTCGACGTTTTGAGGAACAGTTCTTCTCCAATCTCGGAAATGGCGTGCAATAGGCGTTGCGTTCTCGTCTAGGTCAGCTCGAAGGCGTCGAACTTGATCTTTCTACCTTGCTTCATCAGATCTTCGATACACGCTTCCTACGCAAGCATGCACTGAAACTACGGATCGCCAACATAGTCCTCTCCTCTTTAGACTTTTTAGGCTGCCTTTTATGACCCTGAAATTTTTATGGCTTCTACCGAACGTCCTCCTCAATGCTGCCTTATTTGGACTCCCTCAGGTTCAAGGGAATGAGGACCATTTATTTTACTGTTTTTGGCATATAGGTAGCCACGAGTGGCTTGCCATGTTCGAACGCGGGGACTGGGTTGACCCGGGTAGCTGGCCAGACTGCCCCAGAGTGGACGAGAGGCTTTGTTTCCGGAGAAATCCACTTATCGCCTTCCGTGTACTTTTCGCTCACCTGAGCGCAAGCTTTTGGCTGATTCGATGGGCAGGGTACTTACCTGCACTCGCAGACTTTCCACACACGTATGCGTGGATAAACCTGGGAAAACCTATACCGGCCCAGCGAAGCAGAACAGTGAGTCCATTCCCTGAATCCACCTACATCTTTGGGCAAGGCCGGGCGACTTTTGGTCGGTGATTTACTCCCCTATCCGCCACCCGAGAACGCCCTGTATGTGACCTCTTCGCTAACGGGCTGGGTTCCTCCGATGAGAGAGAACCCTCAGTGGAGGCGATTCGTAGTGCTTCACTACAGCAGTGTCTAATTAGTTCGACGCCGACTTTAGGAGAGCCAAATGACGAACTTCTCCCGTTCTCGCTTAATGATAATCTTCAAGGCTTCCAGTTCCCTGTTTTTGATCCGACATCGTCCTGTGTACTATCCTTGAGGTTCGGGGGTTCATCATAGAAAGATTCGTCATAGGGAGAAATCGTAGAAGCCACTTTTATCGTGAACTGGCCTTCAACGAAAACTCGAAAAATCCTATACTCACCATCAGCCCGTGTAATGGAACTTGGTGAGTGCACATTGTATCTATTCACACATTATGCTCCGAGTATGGTCTGGAAATCAAACAATCACCAATAAAAACCAGCCCTTACAGTGTGTGCGCGGAACTAAGCACAGTAACAACTGATCAGAAATATGATCTCCTCAGAAAATAATTAACATCTACGCATGGAAGAAAGTGTGCCCACACAATTCAGCTGGTACGTTGGAGCGTGCAGTCCATCAGCTTGACAATAGTTTACTTACGTTCACCTTTCCTTCTCCCTAGCTCGAGGATGAGCGAGAATTGTGTGGAAAATTCATATGCGCACAAAATTTTCCGATTACACCAAGACTAATTCCAACAGTTGATCAGGTTTTCCCCCTCGTTTCCCCAGCCTTGCTATTGCACTTCTAATGGAGTTCACTACGAATTAAAACTTCGGCCCCTTCTAATTGGTCATGACCCAAACCAAATTCACAACGCAATAGTTCAATTGTAAAGCTTGTATTGAAATCACAAAGAATATTAAAATGTATTCATTGCCGATAAGTGGGAACTTTTTCAGTCGTAACACTGAAACACAACTACTCATTGTGAAACTCGCCAATCTTTTTGTTGAAGAGTAGACATACATGAAAATGGAAGTCGCCTATCGTGAAACCACGATGAAACAGATACCTCTAAGACTTCATCGAACACTACGAGTAAAATAACACATTGACGAGAACAATTTGTGTAAGCAGTCAACAAGGAACAGCTAGACTAGCAAAACAGTAACCTGTGTGACCAGACGTTCACAGTTTAAAATGATGAAGCTTAATTTTATAACAACCTGAAGAGGAATTTGGGATTGAAAAGAGTGGACATATGATGGCGAGATTTGAAACAGTAAAAATAAGACGCCATGAGAACTGGAAAGAATTGAGCTTTGAGTTATGCTTGCCAAGGAACAAGTCAAGCGATTGAGGAAGGCCGAAAACGATGGAAAATCGAATTCAACTGCGAAAGAGAAGATCAACGAGGCAACATTTTTGAGAGCAAGTGTATGAATGAGTTATAGGCAACCCATAGCAGTGAAATAATACTCAACATATGTATTTAAATGCCGTCTTTGCAAGATGATTACAGATGTGAAACCCATATAGTGAGCGAAAACACCAGTACCAAGAAACTGGAATTCTAGTAGAGGATTATCGTGCCGACAACGTGATTGAGAATACTAGACGAGATTAACTGGACCAAGTATTGACAATAGGAAAAACTTTGTATAACCGTATCGATCATCTAAAGTCCTACCCGCTAGAATGCTTACGAACAAACTATTTTTTCTTGCTCTTTTCAACTGTCGATTTTTTACGATTCGCTTCGTAAGCGGCTAGATCAGTGTCACTGAGTGATTCATTCTTCTCGGGTTTCCAATGCGTAAACGAACTGAAAGTATCCGAACATAGTTCAAACACATCAAAAAGCAAAATCCGAAGTAACCAACCAAACCTCCTGAACTCCTATTGTATTTACCTGCATTCAAGTGGATTTGTCCATGTTGGCTGCAGTGGCTCCATTCTCACATCGGTTTCACCTTTGGCACTGAAAACGATCCTTGCTTTATCTCCAATAATTGTGGCGAAGATATCGAAAATCAGTGGACTGCTAGTATGTGGATAAATAATCAGAGTACAGCGGCGAGCGTTGAGCGTACAAGCATTGTCACCGCTGACGGTGTTCGCGTTAGAGCAAGTTATTTTCTAAGTAGAGCAGCGTATAGCTCCCACAATGATATACGCTAGCAACATTATACCATAGTAGTTTAAGAAGAAAATAACAAATCAATAAAAATGAGTAATAATAAATTAAAAAAATAAAAAACTGAATAACACAATAACAAATACCAGATCAAAAAAACTAACCACCGCCAATCAGTCACTAGAGCGCAGGCAACGCTTGGCGCTCTACTCTGAAGAAATGCCGCAGAAAAGAAGTCATTTCTGGTCTGTACACCGCGTTCTAGGGCGCGTGTTCTCGCACTCAATCAGACTAATTTTCCTAACAGCCTTAAAGCTAGGTAATTCTTGAAAGTTGAAGCACGAAGTACCAATTGCAACAATGAATTCATAGCCAATTGCAGACGTTACAAGCAAGGAGCGCATGAGTTAGCTGACCTTCCCAATATGCGAAAGTCAATGAAAGATCTCACACATACTGCGACTCCAGAAGATTTTACCGTTGCTGGTGTAAAATTGTTCGGAAACTACGTAACTACTTGATAATATAGAACATCTAGAGTTTCAGTCTTATTCTATTAAAACCGAGATTCAAATACGAAGCCTTACTTTTTTGTGAGGGGTGGAAACAAATAGTCGACGGTATCTGTGGCCATTGACGAGTAACTGCTTACGTAACCAACAGAGTCTGATCGTCGTACACGGCCAGATGGATCAATGATGAGAATCCGCGCCGGCATGATACCAACCGCTCGATATGACGTTACATCCTCAAAAGGAAGAGGTTCTGCTAGACATCACGGACCACAGTCACCGGTAAAGAAACACACATCATTATAAGCATGTTATGAACAAATTCATATGAACCGTACCGTTTCACGATTACCAAATCCAGCGAAGAATGGTTGCTTTACAGGGAAGAGATTTTTCAAATCGGTTAGAGCAGCTATCTTGAATTCCTCAGGTCGTCGCTCAATCACTTCCCTAGAATCAAAGCATTCAACTTTCTTATTCCTACGCGCAAATAATATTCTCATTTTGTCACAGCAACCCACACCTAAATTATGACTACGAGTTTCACGTCTTATGCCATAGGGCACGCTAAAAAAAGTAGTTTTATCTTTTAAGACTGCAGGACCCAGTGCATATTAAATAAATGGGCAATAATTAAACACTCAAAGTGCTCGATTATAACAGAGGTCGCAGCCTAAACAACAAAAACTTTTGCTTTGGCTCCACAAGTCAGGAAAGAGTGAGTGGCTGGCAAAGGAGCATTGAGGACTGATAAAGAAATATTTCACGAAAGTGCAAAACCTTCTGAAAGCAACGAGAACACTTGTGGGTGACAGCAGCACCGGACCATCAGGTAGTTGCTTGCTGTCCTGAGCAATACTCTTCAAATATTGCTTCGTCGTGTGACTTTGACCAATGGCTCGAGATGACAAATAGACCATCTTGTACCTGAACAAAACAATGGTACTGAATTAACGAGAACACAACACGATTCCAAAAGGCACTCTTTCTTTGGCACTCTTCTGATGGATTCATAAGAAAACGAAACCCTTTTTTCCAATGGGAAAATAGGAAAATAAAACATGCAAGGAATGAACAGAGCAATCGTGCAAAATAGGCTAAAAAAGTACCCATTATTTTTGATACGAGTGTATAACTCAGCAACTCCAGCATGAGCCCATGTTCCACCAATGGCTGGGATGACGTGACCGAGCACATCACTTTTTGTGATTGTACCATCGATGTCAGATATCACAATGCGCTCATACCACTTATAAAGATATATGTTACAGCTGCACCACGATGTGCCCTGAAAATCTCACATTGAAAGGTATACTGAAGCTAAAATTATATACGCAAAATACCTGGAATTTAGTTGTAATACTGAATCTACACTCATTTGCTCCATGAACCAAGCCGAGACTTTTGAGTTTTTCGGAGGAGAGACGAAGTGACAGCATGTACGAAGGACGAGAAGATGGACGAGGTTCATCCAACTCGTCTTCACTCAAAGGGCTTAAAGAACCACAATAAGGAATAAATAAAAAAGGAAACCGAAGTGATATTTCGACACTAGAGAGAACAAATAGATCGAACTCACAATATGTCATCGCTACTGACAGCGCTTCGCTGATCGCTCACATTACGAGTCCGAGAACTATCCCTAGGCTCTACTATCGGTGTAGCTTCCTGCGTAGGAGTCTGAAAGTTGCTAAGCTAATTTAAGCCTCATACACCTAGAATTGTAGCCGTTACTTTATCTGCGAAGTTTGAATCATCTGAACGGGCAGTAGGGCTAGAAGGCTGAGATGTCCCTCGAGAAGCGTGACCACTGTCGATGCTGACTCTGAACAGGATTTGCGGAGTGTAGATATTGCAATAGAAACCTATTAAGTTCGGATTACACAAAAAAAAAACAATTAATGCAACGGCGTCATTACCACGCAGAACAGCAATCACTACCAAATCGTAGAATCACTTGAAAGCATGTAGGTACGAATACAAAAAGTGGGAAGACTCCAAAAGGAGAGACAACTCACGCTGTACTACTCGCCTTCCCCAGATATTTGGCTATTTTCGAAGGATCTGACGCAGCTTCTGCACTGAATAATTCGTCCAATGAAATGCCTTCCTCTGCAGGAGGTGCAGGAGCAGGCGACGAACGATGACCCCATGGAAACCACGTCCAACCTGATGATTCTCCCTGTAACAAGGAAATTTCAGAAACAGGTCCGAACTTTCATCAGAGAGGAGCACTTTCGTGGTGGAAGACAAAGTGCAGCCGAAATGGTGGTATTATCAATAAACCGAAAGTAATCCTCCCTGACAAGAGCACGCTCCCGCCGATTTACTTTCAAGTTCCTCAGTTCAATTCAGTCAATCCAGGTGCCTTATTCTAAGTAGCTTCAAGCAGTTACCTTCGGTTTCAGGGTATCTGCAGTTTTGCCCTGTTCTTGTTTGAGCTTATTCTCCCTGGTCTCAGGAAGTTGACCCCATTTCCAGTCAGTAACATCACTCGCATGCTGAAATGCATTAGATTAGACTTCCGTGAATAGAAACGTCTGTTAGTATGCAATTGATATAAATAATCTCACGGGCTCCGGAGTATTTCTATGCCTATCAACTTCTGAATCAGACAAAGCACCATCGGCAATTCGGTCCACATCTCGTGAATCGAGAAGAGAGTACGCTGGACTCGACGACATTGATGAACATTCGGAATCTGACGATTCGTTCTGAATGGAAAATATTGGTTCTTGAAGGAATCTACTTAACAGAGAACGTTTTGGAATAAGACATTTCAAAATGTTTTATTAAAGTAATGATATAATACTTCCCCTAATAAAAATGAATAGAATCTCCAAATTAGTAAAAGCGTTGATTTACGGCACTCACTTCTATTTTAATGCAGATAGGTTGGAAAGCAACACGACTCTTCTTTCGTCGTTGGGTTGGAGCCTTTGTGGCCACAGCGACACTGCCCACCGACCTTTCACGCTTTAAAGACTTGTCGAATGCTTGCGATTGAGAATGCCGTAGTGGCTTTGTTGATAACCTGAACAAGGATAGATGTCATCTAAAATAACCGTATTCTGGTAGCTGAAGGCAAAATAAATGAAATCACACCCCTTTGTTGGAATGCAACTCACTCAGGAGATTACATCACACATATGAACACAACCTTAGCTCAGCTTACGATCTCTATTTTGGACCAATCTTTTGCAATTACAGGTTGGCTACAAAAATAAGTTGGATGTAAAAGCTAGGCATTCAGATGCGCATTGCGCAATAGATAGCTGAAGAGCAACTAATCTGAGGAACCAATAAATTGTTGAAGGAAGTCATGAAGCTTGCTACGAATAACAAAGTAAAACAAAAGGAAGGCATTGAAAGTGAACCTTAATCCAAATATAAATTTCATATATTAAAGAACAAAAATTGAGCCGATATTTCTGCAGGTAAATACAAAAAATTACGAAATTAAAAGGATATCAGATAAACAAAGGATCCCAGATGCATAAATGAACTGCAAGCAATAGAAAAAAGATTACTTTCTCGAGGACGACTTCTCTGGCTTCCCTTCAATGTCCGAGTGATAACCACTTTTATGGTCTGCAATAGATTGCAGATCGGGTAGAGATCTGAAAATAGCAGGAAGCGTGCCAGTATTGTATTTGATGGAAAGTTTATTTCCTCACCGATTCTTCCTAATGCTAAACACTGACGAATTGAACGGCATATTCCTTTTTCTTTGCTGGACCTCCAATAAGGACTGTCTGAATGTCCAACATATGTGTTCAGTTAACAATAAATATTTCTTTATGAATGATTTAGCTAACACTCACTCCTGCTTTGGCTCCTGCAAATCCTTCTTTCCAACTGGTTCAGGACAAGCATCTCTTACTGCGGCTAATTTTCGATCAGTTTCCGCACCAGTACTCTTCTCGCCCAGGATTTTTGCACTTTCAGTGAGAACCTTAACCATCGCTCAAATTTTGCCGCAGTAAATATCAAGCAGGCTAATATTAGGATTTCTGAAAAGTTTTGAGAAATGTTGATTCTAACCATCGTTAAAAGTGAACTACAATGACTGAACAACTACCAGCCCTTTCTCCTCGCTGAAACCTATCTCGTCGCTCGGCCGACAACGGGCGAACTTAGTTATGATCCCTGTGAATAGTACGGTCACTTTTCTTGAAAAGAGATTTGCGTTGACGACTACTCGGAACAGACACTCTTTTCAATACTGACACTGCTCTAACCTCTGCTGGTGCAGTCCTTTGCAGAGCTCGACAGAAATTGAAACGAGAACGTGCTCTATCTGCTCCACCATCCGTGAAATTTTACGCAGGAGCCACAATCGTGCAGTCCTTCTGCAGTTACCATGCACACCCTATCTGAGCACAGGCGTCGACTGCGATATAATGTGCGCCAGAAGCTCTTCAACCGTAAGTGATCCATGAGATGTACAGGCTCACTTGTTGCTCAGGATCAAAGTGAGTATCATACGAAAAACAGACAGAAGCATGAAAGGACTACTAATGAACGTGAAACCACTACCTGTTCAGAAGGAAAGAGATTATGCCAAGGAAGAATCTAATTTACTCTGCTCCATCGGGTATTCGCGCAATAAGATCCTACGAAAAGGAACCTCTTGAC
>UZAF01018126.1:2157-14884 GCA_900617895.1 Haemonchus placei | reverse complement strand
CCACACCATGCGAGAACGACGACGAAAGGGCTGGTAGTGCTTGGTAACACCTGCTTGCTTCACTCCCCCATACTAATCCGCCTTCAACCCCTACGACTATTGTACTTTCAGAAGCTTACGAGCTTATACTAAATGAAAAAAATCCAACAAGTCAACCATTTCTCAAAACCTTCCGAACACCCAAACAAAAATAAAAAAATGTAAAGAAGACTGAAAGAATGAATGTCTGAACATTGACAGCATTTCACATACTTGATCAGTAGATTGCGCTGTAGGACTTCCTGGTTCGGGGAGAGGAGATGTGAGCATATACGAGGGTGTGTGTTGAGGATCCGCTTCCTCCACAAAAAAAGCAACACCACTTTCACCCAGCTTCATTTTCAAATCGATTTCTTCACCGTTGATTTGAATATCGACGTACTAAATAACACTAAGACTAGGTAAAAAAAAGATAGAAAAATACCAAAGTAAAATCAGTAATTTCAAATGATGATGAGATAATTCCAAATGATAATAAAAAACTGGTTAACAAAAATCTCAATGGGAGCGTTTGCCTCCTCTAAAAGATTAATCCAAGAGAGCAAGCTTACTGCCAATGAAAAAACCCCTGCCAACTAAGACTAAGTTGTGTAATTCTGAAAGCTTTCTATTCGGCATGAGATTAAAAAAATTAAAACAAAGTAAATAATAAAAGGATATTCAGATATGAAGAAAATTGAAGAGAAGCTCATCACCTTGTCACTATGACTGAAGACGCCATACTTCCCAAACCTCACGTGAAAAGGAGTGGACTTGAATTCGCCATCAGGCTGCTCCACTACGATCACATCGATGGCACCTGAAAAATATCAAGTAAACTTGTTATGTAAATTAGAGGATGTAAAAGCGCAATCAAATTTCAACTCGTTACAATTCCTATGTCATTGTTCTATTCGTAATGATGATGACCGCACAATTCAAATATTTAATGTATCTAACCAACCTGAAAGTGTTGCCGGATTAATGGTATTGTAGAAATACTTTACATTCTTCAAGACCCTATATGCGTAGTCCATGGTGACAAGTAGATTATGATTTCATATATCTAGTACATTTAGGAGTGAATGGTAGTGAGGTAGATGAGTAGAACNAACGTCGAACTGTAATCGTTAACCAGCCGCAAAGTAACAATACCTGCAAGTAAATCAATTTGCTTTGTGTAACTCCGGTTAGAAGAGATTCGGGCGACAACATATAAAAAACGAAACGACACTAAAGAAATCGAGCTCACACACCAAACAGTTCTGCGTGAACACAAAAAGGAAAGACTTTATGAGATCTATTGAGGAATATGTACGGAATATCTATAAATAACTCAGACATGAGTATACTCCTGTAGAATTAGTAGCGAAGAACAACGTTCTTGAAAAAACTGCAGGTGAAAAAAGGAAAAGGCACGATTACATAGCGAAGCAAAAACACTGACAGAAGCCAAAAAATACGCACAAAAGATCAAAGAAGAAGTGAACATTGGTTTGTAACTTCATAAATCTAACATCCAATAATTTGAGGAACCGGCCATTCTGCAAGTCAGACAGTTGCAGATATCCCTGTTAAAATGTCAGTCGTCGAAGCAAAACAAGGACCAGGGTGATAAAAATAAAAATAAGGTCATCATGTACTAAAACTCCCAGCCGCGTCTACCCGGGAAGTGTTCGTGAAGAATATTCAGACTCGATATGAAAATCGAAATATTCAGTGCATTCGCTATGATATGGCAAACCAGCACGATTACATTTACAAAAAGAAGAATAGAAACCCAAAAAGGTATGTCGTTTCGATTGCTTCATATCACATATTCAGTCGATAGTTTCTTTCCTACTGCATAATAACTTCACAACAACCTGGCTAAAACTCCGGCTTTTGTCCAGTTTCGACACAACACACTGAAAGAAAAACCAAAGATCATTTTTTAGGTAGTCTCAGCGATGGGTCAATCCGATTCCAAAGGATGTATTAGAGCACACTAGAGTTAATCTCAGTGCTGTGTGCACTGTTTAACTCTACTCTCTAACCCTACCTGAGAACGTGCACAGACAGTGCACAAACAAACTTGCAAATGAACAATGATCAGTAAACTAACACCCGAAGAGACGTCACTAAAGTTCCGCTGAGTTCGAACATGCAACACAACGAGTTTGGCATTTCAAAAAATGAAATAGGTGAACAAAAGGTAAAGGAAACGAAAAGCACCTGAATAAGTAGCGTTTTGCAATGTGCCTTATGGTGAGGTCGCGCCACTCGATGTAATTCGCAAAGAAAGCGACCCAACGCGAACCACGGAGCACATTTTGGGCTACGGTTGTATTACATACACGGCTTTCGTCGTGAACACAGAAGAATTAGATTATCTGTATCAGAGAAAGCTGACGCTGGATAAGGAATCTATCTAATGCTCAGAATCTGGTTTGAGTCTAAGAATTGGGAGTTTTTTTTAATGTAAAGCCTCTATCCCATTTCACATGGCAGATCAACTCGAACAAGACTTTCTACGTAAGAGTCCCTGCCTGGAAAATTGCGTTGACCAATCTACAATTATTAAAATCACTGGCACTAATTCAAAGCCATCAGTGGTCGGAGTCTTAAGCACCTGCTAATCTTAACGTCCAGAAAGAACGGAACCAAGCTTGTAAGGGAACAACGTCGAAGAAGGTTGCTGTGCTGTAAAAGGAGCAACTTTGCTGCATGACCTTAACAAACGTTGCCCACCAAAACGTTAGGAGATCCACCTGCACTGAAATGCAGCCAGACATGTAAAATGCCAAGATGTGGCAAATACCCCGTTCGACTCCTTAATTAAAAAGGTGTTTTGTGCAGCTGTCAGAACAGCCGAAACCTCATTTCTCACGCCATCTGTAATAGAACCTGCGTTCACTTGAGCCAAGGCCTGAATTAGGATTTGAAATCTTCAATTTCAACTGCGGAAAAAATCTATCCATTTTAGGATTCGGAGCAGCTCTGGCTACCTAACTATCGGAATTTTCACATAACATTTCCATAACAAAACACCCTCGGTAATCGAGCCGATTATCAAGTCATATATACAATTGAAAAAACTGCTTAGAACCAAGCAATATCCAAAAGACGCTAGAACCTTTAGCATTAGATCCAAGATAAGCCAGACGAGGTCCACTCAATCCTCAGCCACCTGACATTTCGGACTAGCCCTTACACTGCAGCCATTGGGCGGCGTCCTCTCCCTTCTGATAATCACAAGGGAAAGACCATTGCATGTTGAACGTCTAGGCCCAGTAAACGTGTAATAATGAAGCAAAATCTATTACAACACTGCATACTTCAAGAAAGAAACTCATCCATGACTGTGTGAGAAGGACAAGGCTTGCATTTGCAACTTTTTTTGCTAATCAGGATGAACTCTTCGCTACACAAAATCACTCATTGGCACCCATCGACAGCAAAATGCAGAGGAAAGCAAGTATCAAAAATCAAAATATCATGAGCAAAGCATCCAATGCTTACAACCTGTTGTTAATACGCGCTGAGCATTCGGACCATGGCAATTCGAAAAGCTGCTTTTAAACTATTCGATGGCAAAAAGACGGCTTCTCATATGCTTTTGTGAAGACAATTGAATATGTATTTTTTTGAAGATTAGATTCCATGCAAACAAAAATTCAAAAACGGTTTGCAGCAGCGTTGAAAAAAGCGCTGAAAAATGTATTGTTGAAGTGAACAAAGACCATAAGCTTCGCCAATTCATATCGATGGATAAATTGACCGAAACTTGAGGTTGTCATCAGATTTTATGTGGAGAAGTTTGCCAAAGGAAAACAATCAGGAGAGTAGTGTAAGACATCATTGGCTCATTTTATTCAGTTGCCAAATGAAATTACGCAACACGCTTAAGCAATAACCATTAAATAAACAAAAGCGCAGCGGCAGCGTATGGCCGCTTCCGTTCGTGATATAAAAATACATTATGCTTTTAACATTGCAGCTGTCCATCGCGACCTATTTAACTACAATAAGGTGAGAGAAGAAGGAAATAACCGATCGAAGCATGATGGATAAAACCTTTGGGTAGATAACCGATCCTCATCTGAAGTATGCGCGCCCACGCATTCGATTTCCATTCGGTTCGTAGTGGCGTATTGAATGTGTATTCGGCCTATACAGTAACTTGCGGTGGCCAGCCGATGTTCAGGTCGGTGCTTCTATCCTCCCGGACGAGTCTAGTACCAATCAGCCACCCGGAGGGATGGAAGGCTTGGCTGGCCTAGGCGGATATCGATTTGGGATATCTCCTTCGACTTCATATCTTTGAAATCTCGACCAGTCTAACGTTTGGATCTTATTCGGATTTGGACCCATTGTGTTGCTAAAACTCAGAAACCTCGCTATCTGATTTAGCCTGTTCTTCACCCACGATCGGATGTTTTCTCGCGTTCTCCTTGAATTACGTCTCTTACGAGGCGCTCTCTACAACGTCGTCGCACAGAATGAGAAGAAATGGAAGGGAATACCAACGGCAGGGAGTTACATACCGTCACTTTGTGGACGTTATTGTGCTCGACGCTCTATACTAGCTCAACAGCGGAGTCCTGGTGCCATAGAGACGCAAGCACTTACGGCTTTTCTTTCCACAGAGAGCTTTCAATATGTAGCACGTCATAAGCCGATCGGTGGTGACGGCGTCGTGTTCGCCCGGCGGACGGCGCCGTTCATAGGCCATCTCGATGTCCCGGGTCTAAATTGCGGTATGCGCTCCACTGGCACAGTTCAGACTTGTCATTTTGCCACTGTCTTTTTTGGGTATGTGTACGAACGTGCGTCCGTGGATCCGCGCGGCAAATTGCGCGACGAAGTTCGTAACGATTTGAACGACTTTGGCGCCTATCATTGGGGCCCAAATTTGAAGTTGAGTAGATTAGAAGGATCAACTGACTCTACTAAACTACTCTACTTTGAGTTTGTGCCACAAAAATTGGCATCGGAGTCGTACAGATCATCACGAACTTCGCCGCGCAAGTTGCCGCGCGCATCCTCGGACGCACGTTCGTACCGTCCCCCGTCCTTTTTTATTCAAAGCACCAAACATGCGATTTTCTTCAGAATCGTATGATGGTTACATGCGCCCTTTGTCTACTATATAAAAGGCTTTTGCAAGTGAATATCATTTAAAGCGTGGGAGTAGTCTTTTTCTAACATTGCTTCCGATTTTGATAAGGTTTGCTTTGTTGGGCATAATATTTCTTATAGGGCAGTGATCAACTGCTTGGCTTGCCTGCACCTAAATCCACACTTTTCTTGAACCATGCATCCACGATGACGCTGGACGCACTCATAGTAGCTGCGCCATGACGCAGATGTGTGGGTCAGGACGCGCGTACTATGGGCGCGCCAACTTGCCGCTGACTCATAGTTGCTCGCCCATTCACTAAGTAACAAAGTCAGAAATAATAAAGAAGGTCCTCCTATCTCATACCAAGTTTTCAATCATCCGCAAAGGAATGGAGGCTTTGGCTGCTAGACAACCTCTTACTACCCAATACATAAAGAAAGACGTCATCAACTAACCCTCGACTTACACGTTCATGTAGTCTAGCAGATAGGTAGCGACAAATCGAAAACCTTTTTATCATAGGTGTTCACTACCATTAATCATACGCAAGGATCACATGGCCCAATCAGTCAACTGGCGAGTTTTTCAGCTCACGCCATCACAACTTCTGAATTGATAAGCGCTTGCCGAAGATAAACGATGATGGTGGTGGAAAACATTCAGCATGTCGGAAAGGTCAAAGCCAGTTTGGGTGTTAATGGTTTTGTCGACAGTGGCACTACCAAACACTGGGTAGTTTAATTACTAACGATAACAGATCACTACCGGCGCGATGACATGATTCAGCACTTGAGGGGACGTGACACAAACCGGTACGACCCACTGCATAGCCAGGAAAGAGAGGACCACAAAAAAGAAGTTTAAAGTAAAAATCATCTGACAGTTATGTCCAAACTGTCATTTCACCACGGAACGATACTGCTACCGTTTGTTCTTGCCAAATTGTTCTTTGTTCCTTCGTCCTTGCGAAGGTACATCAATGGATCGGTTGAAGAAGAAGGAGGTCANCGTGACACAAACCGGTACGACCCACTGCATAGCCAGGAAAGAGAGGACCACAAAAAAGAAGTTTAAAGTAAAAATCATCTGACAGTTATGTCCAAACAAACTGGTACATCACCACGGAACGATAATGCTATCATTTGTTCTTGCCAAAGTGTTCTTTGTTCCTTCGTCCTTGCGAAGGTACATCAATGGATCGGTTGAAGAAGAAGGAGGTCAGAGTGATCCAGGTGAAAACATTACAGGATATGTAGTCGCGGGAAACTCCTCGAACAAAGTGGTTCCCGATTTCCAGTATCGTTCGTGAGGATGTTAAATTTCTATTCCACTGGGTAAAATCACTGTACTGATGTTACACATAAGGGTAAAAATATAGTTGGGATACGGGAGGGGACACTCCACTGTGCCCTGCCTCTCTAACCTTGTTGGCGAGAAAGCCAAGATAAAATAGGACGCCGGCTTTGGGAGTCTATAATGGTACATTGTTAAGAACGGTTCTAAGCCAGAGGAGCGGAGTTTTTAGCCTAAGGTTAAAAAGGGCAAAGCAATAGCAGGGGTGAAAGGAAAACTGAAGTCATACACAAAAATAAAGTAGGAGTAGGATACTAAGCTACTGTGAGGATGTAGACAAGGACGTGGAAACGAGTGGCCCCCTTGAACTACATTTTCACCCATATAAGTTTTTTTGTGGTAACAACAAACAGCATGGGAATATGAACCAACTATGCACCTACAACAAAGTAAGCATCTGATAATTCGAGAATTCAGTCAAGAGGATTGGGAAAAGTCCGAAAAATTATGCTTTGAAAAGTCCGAGAACTTATGCACTTTCCCAGAACTATCTAGAACAATTTCAAAAGCCCGAAAAGTGCCGTCAATCTCCCAATCAAAAAATGAAGTGTTAGTTTGATAAAAGGTCCCTATCCGATAGAAAATGCAATGTTTGAAAAAGGAATCTTACCAAAGTTGAGAGCAAAGTAAGCAAAAGTTTGTTTCTTTAATAATAAAAACTTCCAATCCGCCAGACATAAAGAGCTTCCCAACTGTAAAACAACAGAAACTTGTTCTCTGCAAATTTCAAACTCATTTCTTACCCTACCGTTGTAAACAAATCGCGAAAGTTCCCTTATCACTAGCGGGATCGCTTTTTATGACTCATGTGCAACACATTGTAAACAACAAAGTCCAATGTTCGCTGTTCGCTCTACCTTATGGTGAAATCAGTTGGCTAAACAAAAACGAGATTGAAAACGATGAAACTGGTAGAGTTTCATTGCGAAATGGTATCATTGGTTGGTTGGCAAGGATGTCGCAGAGGAAGGGAGGCAAACAAACGGCAGGGTAACCGCCAACTCACAAATTCCACACCAGCTTAAGCAACAGAAAAATGGCTGTTCGCGAGAAAACAGTACTTTCAGAAATATATAAACAATGTATACAAAGCAAAAAAGAAAACAAAGCATAAATATGGATCCACCTATGGGGCGACCACGGTCATCGGGGATGAGTGCACACGAAATGCGCCAAACGATCGATGGACAAGAACTAGGGGCGGGTCCACCCAGTGGCCTAGCCGAATATCACTGCAATGATGGGTGGACTCCCGATTGTCAACAAACACACTGGGGTCTTGCTAATTTTACAATCACCCAAGCAAATGGTAGTTGAAACTTCTGGTGGGGTGAGAAAGAAGAGTATTACCCAATCAGGTAGTGTCAGATAATAACGGAGCTGTATTGGAGTTTAGGTCTCTGTGGGATGCGCTCCTTTTTCGGTTATATGTGCCCTTTCAGGATGAGTTGGTGCCTGGACAAGTGCACGACGCAGATTACGTAGTGCCCGGGACATACCAAGTGAAATAGCATGGACCCCCAGACGATCGAGAAGCCGGGAAGATGAGGGAAGAGGGCTTTGGAGAAAACTCGAACAACAGGGTGAGTGGGACGAGACCAGCAATGGGTTGCGTAATGGCCCCTATACGATCACGCAGACCTCAAAACCCAACTAGTTTTGTGGCCGAAGTGCCAGCCGTTGACGTGGTTACTGACAAAATTGGGAGCACTTCCCGTGTTTTCAGATGTTCTTGGATGGCTCATCTCAGGTCTGTTCCCCAAATTCGCCGAGTCATGCTTTGAACGAAGCCACGAAGGTGATTTTAAGTGAATACTTAGTAGTTGGACATAAAGAAATGAGTGCAGTCGCTTTAGAAGGTTGAGTTGGGGCAATGCTGAGGGTGACGTTTTAGAGGATGGAACCTGAGGATGATATTTCAAGGAGGCGGAAGTTTTGCTTCTGTGAGAGCTTTTTCTCAAAGTTCAGAAGAGCCTCTTATCCGGACTTTGTCACTTTTTAGACCCTTCGGATGTTTAAGGTGATTTGGCTATTAACTAATCCGCCAATTATCCCCACAGGCTCTTTGCTGGTTCACATACTCCAGGTTTCCGGTGAAATAGCTACATCATATGAAATAACTACCACCTGTATATATACCTATAAGTTATCCAGAGGTTTTGTGATTTGGCGATGGTTCACTAATTCGGGGCTCATCTGCCACCTTCGTATTTCCGGCTGTGAAGCTTTGGAACGTGCACAGAAATGTGTAGGAGGGGCTTCAAGGTCTAATGCTTGACACAAGTTTTGATAGGCTTCAGAAGCCTAGTTACCGAACTCGAATCCGTAAAGGACTATTGTCGAATGTGGGACCAACATTTCGTCATTATTGGGTCAGTGAGGGGAAGCCAAATATGTCAAACTCATACCAAAGGGTAAAGCCCTAATAAAACATTTCCGTATAGAGTGCCAGAACTGGATTTTTGAGAAATTCTCAGCAAATGCTCTGGAAATGGCCGTATGGCAATGAATGATCAAAACAAAGGAAAACGGAGCTGTCTAGGCGCTTCAAAATCACCCGGGTGAGTGCTTATGTACCCGGCGGCACGCAGTGAGAGGAGAACCTCTCCAAACTAGCAGTACAAAAGTGAAGGTAGACAGGTGATAGTAAGCTAGAGTTGAGCCACGAATGTTTACGCAAAAGTTGAAATCTCATGACCCGCAACGTGGGAGGTGATGCGGTTGAAGTATTCTCGAATGACATGTTGAAATGAATATCCATTGCCTGTACTTTGGCTACGCTTGTGAAGATAAAGCTGACAGTATGACTCCGTGATCTTTGAAAGATCCCACTAATGAGCCTCTACCAACACTAGTGAAGCTGAATCTGGATCCACTAGGTAACTGAGCTCCAGAGCTAATTACTCATCCGCGAGTAGGCAAAGTAAATATAATGGGTAAGGACGGTATAAGTGGCAAGTTACAGAGACCAACCCTAATACTTTTTTATTTTACCCGATCTTCCTCAAAGTATTATGTAGTAGCGAGGTTTGTATTCCCTTCATGAATCCTACCGTGTGAGTAGCGCATGTTGAGAGGCGGAAGAATTCTAGGGATGGTTTAGAAAAGAACCGAATCATCACGGAAGGTCGTGGAATGCGACCGAGTCGACATGAAGGGGATTTCTGAACTCCAAAGGAAATTCCTTACAGAAGTCCGAAACTCCGACTCCAACATAACCTGGTCCACAGTTTCACCTCTCTGAGCTCTCATCCTTACCAGGACTCCAGGAAGACTAACACATTCGAGATCAGCTCCGAAAATACATCTAGCAATGCAGTCCCTATCACTTCTATAGGGACTTTAACTTGGAGTCTTTCACCTATCAATCAAGAAGCACCGAAGGGTCTTGGTGAGAGGGAACGGGCGAGCGATGAAGGAGAGCAGCCTCTAAACCTCCTAAATATCCAGCCCACTCTCTCTCTATATTAGATACATATTTAAAAAGAAACAATGGAGAGCAAACAAGAAATCTTACCTAAATCGTGTGTGAGATGATCCCATTAATCTCACAATGGGCTGCGACTCTTAACTGATCGTCTCGCTGCGTGTCATTCCGTTCGCAAATTCCATAGTTCATTCAAAGTTATCTGCTCCTACTCCGCTATATCGCCCTATGACCTGATATGCGATGGAGCTCAACGAAATCAGGTTCTTCACTAACATTCTCTGGACTGTTTATAGTCAGCGTTGACCCTTACCAATTAGGTGAAGGGCGAAAGGGGAAAGGTATCATGGTAGGCGACAGGCATCGGCGTGGCGAACATATCATGCGATAGATATCCATCAACTCATGCTGAGATTTCACGCCACTGATGAGCTCAGACACCTTTCACTCATACATCAGCTAGTTACGACTTTTGGTTACGGGTTGCAAAGCAGAGAAGACACCTGTTTTTCGGACATCTCAAATAAAATCCAAACAGAGTGGTGGGACTTCCAGATGATCATAGTCAGCCATCTACTCAGTAATAGTAATCGGCCGATAAGCGGAAGGCAGAAGTCGAACGCTTGCAACACAGAAAACGAAAAACTTTACGCTGGAACACGCAAAGCGGGCGACAAAGGCGNTGCAAAGCGCACACCGAAAACAGTGAAAACAACTTATAAACACCGGTTGAGGCTACTTCCTGGCTGGTACTGGCATGATGAAGTACTACTTATCAAACACTAGTGACAAGGGCAAATGTATTGTAGGAAAACTGCCCTTAATACGTGCTACTGAAAGTATTCCCGATAAGCCAATGGACGCAATGTACTTTTAGGAAAGACGTAAACACCTTAGTTCTGTCAAGGGGTATGTATACCGCTTCATGCGTTTCTGCTCTGATTTGTGCCTTAGATCTATGAATATTATCGAATTTTTGTTGAGGAGGGCAAACATTTGTGATGACGTAACTGCTTGGGAAGTCCGTGTAAACAGGTACAGGAGCATTCGGAGAACGCCGACATGTCGTTAGCATACGTTTTGGGGGTGAAAATGGGAAGTGCTAGGCGTCCATCAATTTCTCTGCAGGGTCTCATTTTTCTTATCTGGTATTCCAGTTCCTTCTAGATTCGTTTTCGGGGAAAAAGATTGCCTGTCAAGTCTGTACAATGAATTGAAGGTAATGGGAATACTGGGGTCATTTACTTGCATGTCAGAGGGATCTATTCCGGAATCACGAGGGCGATGAAGGACCTGTTTAACCCAGGCATGCGGTGATTCAGGATAGATCGCCGAAATGGCTACGCTGTACCTTACCACATTCTAGCCAGGGTTCACTGAATAAACATGTTTTTTTAGATGGAGGAAAGTGTGGCGGTGACAAGTGCATGTGGGGCGGCTGGATACACCCAAGACCCCTCTAAAGTCTCCCTCATTTTTCCTCTCTAAAGCGGAATCCATCACAACGGGAACAGTAATCATTCAAAACATCTTGAATGAAACGTTATGAACTACTGGACTTTCGTAAATATGAAAACCTAAATGACCAAAGTGACGATTGATTTTACCAGAGAGGGGTCTTGGGTTCTTTGTTTCGGATAAAAGAGGCTGTGATTCAGGTTCCTGCAAGTTGTGGTAAATTGATGTAGGTGCAGAGGATCTCCAGCTCAAAGCCTATCAGATTCCAAAACGTAACTGCTGACTTACTCGGGTTATTTACCCCTACAACAACCATGCCCATAGTGGTTTTTTCTAAGTCCCATTAGAATTTTTCATATGCCCTGGAAATTGGAAGAAAGGGGNGGAGGGTGGGAGCCGTTTAAGTGATGCCGGCAAGCTAAAGCCATCCATCAACAATCATCTCGGATTACATTTTTGCTTAGCTTTGTACATAATTAAATCGTGAAAAACAGCTACATCGCTCTTGAGGTGAAGGCAAATTTAAGTAACATCGTTCTGACTCGTAGAACACTTCCTCCTCTGAGACTCTCGCTTTCTAGGTAATACAAGCAAAACAGAACGATTTTTGGATTATTTTTTGATACATGAGTAAGAGATGCTGTAGCTTATACAACTAGCTGCACATACGAACAACCAAGGAATAACTCTGAGAAAAACTCCGGAAAAACGACTCCTCTTTCCAATCTGATTAGGTTTTTATTACACCGCAGAGATTATCAGAAGTTTGGGAGGGATTTTTCTCAGTATACTTCTTCGTATTGGAGCGACCTAGCTAAGCAAAAGCTGCAAAGGGTTCGTTGAATGCATTAAGATGCGAGTATCTTGCTACGGATCAGGATTGTTCAGGGTTGTTAGTTCTCTTCTCTGACTCACAATCAGTCTTCCCTCAACATAGGGCTCCTAGACAGCCTTCTTTGAGAAGCTTTGCACTAATAGCTTTGTCCTGGACGTTTTGCTCTAATCTCTCCCACGAGTAAGCCCTTTAGCCGTAAACCAAGTAGTCAACCAGCGATGGGAATTCTCCGGGCAGACCCCCTGCCCGTAGAATCCTTGTCATTGGTTGACATATGCACTTGTCGTTTTCCATGGAGATGAACCTTATTAGCCTTCTTCAATCATCCTCTTGCTCTTGGCATCAAATCGTGGAGTTCAGGTAGTCTGATAAACTCCTTGATCGAAGTTGAACAGAGGTATTTTTCAGAGGTNGTAGTCAACCAGCGATGGGAATTCTCCGGGCAGACCCCCTGCCCGTAGAATCCTTGTCATTGGTTGACATTGTACATACTAGTCGTTTTCCATGGAGATGAACCTTATTAGCCTTCTTC